>PVLD010003729.1:28457-137356 GCA_004027595.1 Dinomys branickii
GAGAGAGAGAGAGAGAGAGAGAGAGAGAGAGAGAGAGAGGGCGAGCATGCAACAGTGCTTCTTGAGTCTGTGAAACCCAGGCCCTGGTTAGGTTCAGGGGATGCAGATCTTTTTGGTCACCTCCTAAATTACTCCAGCTAGGAAGCTGCCTGTCTTTGTCTTTCATCAAGCCAAAGCACTGATCTTACTTATTTTTTCCAGAGCATAAAGTTGAGCCGTCCAGGATAAAATGGAGATGAATGAAAAGAAACAAAATGCATATATTGAGAAATAGAGGTAATACAGCCTGCGGGGGAGAAAGGAATTCTTAACCTGGTTTAAATGACCACGAGACCAGTTGGCATTACTCCGGCTGTGTTCATTTTGCTTTTGCTTGAGGACATGCCCTGTTCAAAAATAATAGTTGGCAGAGTGCTCTGAGAATACATTCATTAGGGAGCTGTAATTCAGGCAGCACAGTGAAAGGTCAGACTAGAAAACAGCACTAGATCTGAATCAACAGCTGAGTAGAAAGAATGGATCATGGCCTTACCTTCACTCTCAGCACCAGTGAGATGGAGTAGTACCTGTGTTCAGAGATAGAGCCAGTTATCCCGGTCAGTTGGGTGCAGTCTAACAGTCGGGAGGCCCTTTCTTGGACTTAAGTGAGAAAACAAAATGGAGAACTTTCAGTATGTCCTACCTGAAAGTAGGTACACTAAAGTTCGGCTGGATGTTGCAGTATTGATTCCTCCTATTCCATCCCTTCAGGACACAATATTATAAATACTAGTAAACTCATCTCTGTAATATGAGAACGAATATCTCACCCTTGGTCACATTTGTATTTCACGACCAAAACATAACCCATGGGGCCACGTTAGAAGTGAAACACAGAGATTGTTCATTTATTTTATCACTCTATTTTTTCCAAGAAAGTCTTAATATCACAGACTAAACTTATTCAGCTCCAACTCACTGGATTCCCCAGTTACCTCTTAACACTTCTATATGTGCTGCATATCATGGAAATTAGTTCTTATCCCTTGAATTGGTATTATCAAAGACAGGACTCAGTTTTCTAGGTCTCTTACATCCCCTCTGAGACCCAAGTGAAACGCTAATAACCAGTAGACTAAATGTGATTGAAATTTTTTTGTTGTTGAAGAGACAAAAAATAGTATAGAAGTCATCTGAAATATGCTGAACTGCCAAATAAGTGTATTAGTTTAACAGTACCTATGTTAGAGAATTTAAAGAGCAAGCCACAGAGAAAAGGCCCAGAAGATGAATGGGAACTGTCTCTGTGATTTAAGTTGAAAGACGTTTGAGTCATCAAAAGGCTAGCATATGAACAATTTTTAAGCACCTTCTATATATCTAATTTTGTTACTGGGAGGTGTGTCCCAGGAGAATTCTTTGCAGGTTCTTCGTGTTCTGAATAAAGAGCTGGACAAGATACACAGAGAAAAGGTAGTAGGGATGTACATTTATTTAAAGTAGAAAAGAAGTATGCTGGGCAGAGTGACAACAGACCAGTGAACAGACACACAGGAGCCTGAGGATAAGGGAGAGGGGCCGTTTGAATCTAAAATCCTGGATTGGCTTCCCCCTCATGCAAATAAAGCATGGGGCTAGTTGTCCTACCAAAAATGTACTTGGTCTGGCACCAGAATTAAACTGCCCTGTTCAAAGACTCATTTGGTTTCCTACCAGATGTAAATGAAGAATTGAAAATGGTACTTTTCTGCACGCTTGATTCTGGTAATCAGAATGACTGATCTGAAAACAACAATACACTGTATGAGAACCATTGCTGAACTTCTACCATCTTGTATCGTGAAGCTCTGCATCATTTCCAATTTTTTTTATTATTATTTGTTACTGTCTTTGCTTGTTTGATCAATCTTAGATTCTTAAGTCTGGTGAACTGAGCAACTTCGTTGAAGATAACAGTAGGTAATATAGCGACCATTGTTAATTCCTATCATTTCGTTTTGAGGTCGTGTATTGTTTTTGTGTTGTTTTTATTTTGTCTTCATTGTTGCTTTCTTAGTTTTTTAATTTTAAAAAAAAGAACACAGCACTTTTCTGACTGGTTCTGTGTATAGTGCTGAGCAGCTACAGAGGCATCCTAGATCTTATATTCTGCACATGTTGCCTGGGTCTCCATGACTTTGACAGATTCTGCCCAGTTGTTTAGTTTTGCCTTACCCCTAATCTCCTACATCATTTCTCCCCAAGAGACATAATCCCCAGAATTCTTTATGGGCTTCTGAGGGAATGGAGGTATCTTTTTCCTTAAAGCTGCTTCCTACTGAAAGGAGCTGTAGGCCCTACCTGCTGAGGATTATGAGGATTATGTGCACCCTGACTGACCACATTGAGATATGGAGGCTTATCAGCTGGACTGGAAGGAATCTGTAGAAGATAATAAGGGAAGAGCTAGTGCTTGTCTGTCAGGAATTGTTGAGCTGTCTGTTCAATAGGAGAAAGCTCAGTGCATTTGTCAGGAGAGTGATGGGCTGTAGTTGGGATCATCCTCTGAAGCCTTGAATGGATAAACTGTACTATTAGGTTGAGGAGGCAGAGGCCAAATATCAGAAGGAACAGGATGACTGTGAGTAAGAGTCCCAAGATAAGAAGGAACCAAGTAATTTTAGGAAGGTAAGTTTGTTTTAGGGTCTAGTTGGCTCTTTCAACTTTTCCAGAGGACCAAGTTCTCCATGCAGAACGGAGCTGCTATTTTATTCCTAAAGCCTTTGCTGGAAATAGAGAACTGTCCCCTGATTTTGTTAATCAATCTCTTCCTAGTAAGGGAGTAGGACACCATGGGACAATTAAAAACTCAGGGTTGAACAATTGACATTTCAATTGACATTTCCGAGCAGGAGTAAAGAAGCTCTGACTAGGGCTCCCCTCAATCCCAATTACAGCTATAGATCTAAAGGGCCGTTTTCCAGAGAAGGAAGTTAAAAGCAAGTAAGCCACCTGTGTGCAAAAGGAATTTAATGTCAAGGGTCACCAGGGCCTGGGCACAGGAGATGGAGAGAGCTGTGCACGGGCCATTCCATGTGCCCCAGGCCTCTTCCGTCCTCTTTAGCGGAGGGAAGATGTGAGGGTTTGGATTGCCCGCCCCCTCCCTGGGAGCCGGAACCAGTCACGCCTCCAGTGCCGTGAGTCAGTCACATCTGCCACCAGACGCATGGAGCCGGGCCTGGGGGGGGGGAGCCATGTGCTCAGGGTCCAGTTTCTTTGCTTGATTGGCTCTGGCTTTTTCCTTGGATGATTTAAGTGTGCTTAAAGCACTGCAGTTGTGACAGCCATAATTTTGACCTGCCTTTCTTCTTAATTTCTCTCCTTTTTACCTTCTGGAAGAACCAGATTGTTGAACATAGAAAAAGCTGTGTTCAGCAACTGGGTCAGAAGGGTCTGGAGATCCATGTGAAGTTTCTGTGATTTGCACTGAATATCAGGGACTGACTGACTAATGAAATGCTGTCCCATTAGTGCCTTTCCTCTTTGGAATGTAGCTATAAATTTGCATATGTATGAAAGCTTTTAATTGGCTATGAAAGACAACTGGACCTTCTTTCCCCTATGTAACCTTTCTCACCTTTTTATAATTAACAAGGTTCCTAAGGCATCTTTTTATTCCTGTAATAAGAGCGGTCATCACTCTAGACCTCATATCTACTTCCTGCACAGTATTATGGTCCCAGTCTGGTTTGGTTGAAGGCTCAGTGACTTTGCCAGGGTGATTCCCTTTTCTTTTGCAGAGTATTATTCATTTGCCCATCTGCCAACCTCTACTAAGATGCCTTGTTTTTCATCTGGGGTGCCGCAAGAAGCCAAGACAGATTGGACATCTCGCTGTGAGAGGTTACAGCAGGGGTCAAAGTTTGAAACCCATCTGTGGACCTACTAGGATCTTCTGAAAAGAGGGCTACACATTTCTCGCATTGTTGTATTTGCTACTGAAAAGGAACCTGGACTGAAGTAGTCCCCTTTGTTCCCGGGACCTCCCCTAGGGTCAGGATGAGCTGTGAATTGGAGGAGTAAGAAACTACCCCAAGTACGTCCTGCGGGGTTAAAGCTGTCTGAAGAACACAAGCGGGGTGCTAGGGAGTGCTGGGTCTCTCTGTGGAGCTGGCCTGTGATGAAGCTTCTGAGTCACTTGGAGAAGGTAGAAGTGATTTATTTATTAAGGATTACAAGGAGGAGCTTGAGGAGCCCTCCCAGTGTGCTTTCTCTTATTATTAAACATACAGGAGAGACACAGGTGGGCATCTGATGAGGGGATCATCTCTGCTGTCAACCTCCTTTTTGGAGGGCCTCTTTAAGTACCGGATCTCATGGACCTTTGAAAAGGGATGGTTTTTGATAAAGAACCATAAAAGCCTGAGCATAAGGGATTTTGTAGGAAAGATCTAACTGCAGAACAGCATTATAACTTAGACTGTTCTTCTGTACTCATTTCTCGCCATGTCCTAATTCATACTGGGGCTAATAGTAAGGTCTGTGGGGGATGGCAGGGTGTTTCCCATCATGCTCCTGGGGCCCATGGAGGCAGAAGACTAGGTGTCTCCACTGAAGGGCAGAGACCCAGTGAGCCCTAACATTCACCACTCTGGCACAGTGAGTGGCGCTGGTACCCCCTCCCCCTTCTTCCTTAGACTCTCTATAGTCTGTGCCCCACTGTGACTCCTTAACCACTACGACTGTGAAACTACTGAACAGTTTACCTTGAGTGCCAGCCAGGCAGTGCATTTGTTTAGGTACTGACTATCCTGACTGTCGCTCAGGCAGGTGTCATTTCAACAAGTCGAATCTTGTATTGAATAAATTTGCTAAAAATCATCATTTTCTATTTCTTGTTATATTACCTTACAAAAATTAATAAAAAATATGCAACTTTTGGTCATCCTGTACTTAAGTAATTGGACTGGTAAGTGGTTAAATATGGGGGTAGAGCCTCCTACTGACTCCATCTAACTATTTGAGAAACAATATCCCTCCCATTTATCCCAATAATAAAAATAATTAATAATGGTAATTATTATTTTTTAAGACAGTAGAAATAAAAGCCTACATCTTTAAAAAAAAAAAAGCCTTGGAACATTCCAAGTACTGCACAGTACAAAGGTTGGGTCTGTTATTTATTGACCAAAATATTCCAGCTTTACTTCCACATACCTGCAGCTGGAATCACCTTCATGTCTGTTCCCTGTTCCCAGGCCCTCAGGCACATGTTCCTAAATCACCTAAATTTTGGTTAGAAGAAACAGGGAGGTGATCTACTCAGATTTAGAAGGGAAGGGAAAGAGGCCCTTATGTTCCTGAAAGTGAAAACCATAACTCTTATCTAGAACAGTGAGATTTCCTGGGGTTCATGTGCACAGTTCTAGGAAACAGCGAAAAACTGAATTGAGGATTTAAAAAGAAGTGGGGCCCTGAGCAAGTTGCTCACTACATTCAGCTAGAGATAAGAGATCATCTAGGACAAAAGCCCAAAGGAGAATTTGATTCCACAGAAGTGTGGGAGCAAAAAAGGGCAGAAAGAGACATTTTAAACTTTAGATCACATACACATGAAGCATGCACAGTGTGTAGTAGTTTTCTTATTTCCAGCAGAGCCTAAAATGGCCAGTGCTGGGACCAGGTTAGCAAGGAGACACTCTAGCACAGTGGTAGTGAACCTACAGCATGTATCCTGCAGCAGGCACAAGGAGGCAAGTATATCACACATGAGCCTAGTGTATGAGTTGCTTTCATCAAACTAAAACCTCAGTATTCAGGTTTAATTGCAGTGTTGGCACTGCGAGATAAGTAAGTGGGTTTTGGGTTGCAGTTTGGACACTTGGCCTCTAAAGGTTCCCCATACCTGCTCTAGCAACTCTTAACTGTCTGACTTGTGCCCATAATGAATCACCACATACACATACACACACACACACACACACACACACACACACACTCACACAAAGGTGGTGGGGAAGAGAAGATAGAAAAAGAAAAAAGGGTTCCCCAAATGGGTCTTACTTACTGGCTGGACTTGCCAAGAGTTTTGTATAAGTTATTTACTGAAACAATAATGTTGAAAACAAAAAACCCTTAAACTCTCAGTGGTTTAAGGCAGTCACATTTATTTAGCTCAACACGGACTGTGGAGCAGTGATTTAGGCTGGGCTCAGCTGGGTGGCTCTTATCCCTTATGCTTTGACCCTGTATCCATTCCACATTCCTGAAGACTGGTTGATTAGCAGTGTGTTGAGATCCTGAGGGTTAACTAGGTTCTGTGATTCTCATCTTGCAATGAGCTAGCCCAGGCATGTTTCCGTAGCATGTCAGAAGGTCAGAGCCAGAACAAGTCCCAGTGTGCTGATGCTTTACAAGACTCTGCTTGAATTGCTTGTGTTAACAGCCTCTTGGACAAGCATATAGCTGAGCTCAGAGGCGGGGTGCATGAGGGCAATAGGAAGTTACAGAGTAAAAAATATGAAAGCTTAAAGGAAGAATTGGAGTTGTGTGTATCTCCCCACAAATTTTGTGCTGATTTAATGAATGACATCTCATTAACTTCACTATGTCTCTCAGAAATTATCGCTATTGTCCTTGTTCTGTGGCTGTCCATATTACAGCAAGGATCCAATCAGCTGATAATTAATCTAGTTATTATTTCTTCCCCTCTCAGGTGTGGTCTTCTCCCTCCATACTCCTTTTAGAGTTTGTTAAACTTTGATTATTTATAGAAAAATATTATGTCATGATCCCTCTCCAAAAGGAATGAATATAAGTATATAAGTTATGTCCAAACCGAAGACAAAAGAAAAAGAAGGAAGAAAAAGAAAATGAATCTTAATGAATTTGTACACAAAAAGAACATGAGATGGATTGGGGGCAAGAAATGGTGATAGCCCAGATGATCCTAAAATGAAAAGAGTATCAGGAATCGCGCTGGAAGGCTACTTGTCTTTCTAGATATCACCACACATCATAAAACGAAAATAATTAAAATAAGGCAGACTGAGAGATAGAGAGATCAGCAGAGAGAATTAGACAGTACAGAGTAAGCCAGAGTCCACAGAAGAACTGAGATGATGATAAAGGAAACAACACATCAAATCAGTAAAGAAATGATGGAATATTTAATAAATGATACTGAGATAGCTGGATCATCATCTGTGATTTTTGTTGTGTTTCCAAAACTTGTCCATGTTACACACACACACACCACACACACACACACATACACATTTCAGTTCTGTCGAAGATTTAAGAGTGCAATGAGACAATAAGACAAAGCATGAGAATATTTTATAAAATATAGGGGGAAAATGTTAGGTTGGATACAAAAGCCAGCTCTCACTGGAAACCCTCTGAGACTTCAAAACACATCCCAGAATTACCCCGCTGAGCAGTGAAGAGGCCATGTTATTTGTCCAGAGCTCCTGTTGGTTGAGGCTCCTCTTGGGTCATTAACTCCCAGCACTTCAACTTCTTGCAGGTCACCTGCACAGTAGGCCGAGAGGATTCAAGGAGACACCAGTGACATCTGGTAAGTATGGGCAGCAGAATTTTTGGTGTATGTCACTAGGTGAAACAGAGGTTATTCTGCTTCCACCACTTGATTCTACACTCATGAACTCTGGTTAAGTCTATGGAACAATGCAACATCTTATAAAACTACTCTGTGAAGGATAAAAGCTGTAGTCTCTCAGCTTCTGCTACAATGGAACCACCATCTTAGTTAGCTTTCTCATTGCTGAGACAAAATACCTGGCACCCAAAGTTAAAGGAGGGAAGCTTTAGTGTAGCTCACAGTTTATAGAGGTTTCAGTGCACAGTTGGCTGGGTGTCATGGCAGAGGGGCATCACAGAGGAGCAACAGTTCACGGTGGGCAGAAGGCAGCAAAGAAGCCAAGCAGCAAAGAAGCAGCAGCAAGTGAGCACAGCAGTCCTTTCATCATTTGTATCCCATCCAGCACACACACCCTTGGGGAGGGGCAGCACTCACACCCAGGGTGGTCACTCCCTTTCTCTACACCCAGAACTATGCCACCTGAATCACCGAACTAATCACACATCCCGGTTCCCAGCATTACACACTTAATCTCAGCATCACACACCTGAGATCCAGCCACCTCTGAAAAGCCTCATCTGTGATCACATGAGGTTTTGGAGGCACATCTAGAGGCAAACCATAATACCTTTAAAGGTCATTGTACCACTTTTGAGGCTAGCTTTCTTGGGGGATTGGATTTATGGTTAGACTAATGAGGATCATGTGTTTAATCTATTTGAATGCCTCTCTTCTGCAGTAAAATGAATTCTTTGTTTGGAAGCAGCACTGTGTGGAACACTCAATCAACTTTGGATCTCAAATCACAAGGACCAGGTGGAAAAGCTGATTGAATTTCAACTTAATCGACATATAGCACCTTTCTACCTTTGGCATACAACTTTAAGGGCTACTTGTGTTAGATCATTGTGACTCTTTCTTAATGGTAGAAAGTTCAAAGTGATGAAAAATGTCTCTCACTTTGGAGAGGATATCTTGAATGCCTTAGATGATTAAGCCTCACAAATCTTCACTAAGATTCACTGAGGTCTCTGAATTTTTGTGAGTGTTACCCACCATCTAGCACAGATATATTTTACCAAGACCAAGATGTCTGGGTTACTTCCTACTCTTTTGCTTAAAGGATGTAGTCTAATTAATATAGTGGAACAGAGTAAATTCCTAGAGTATGGTGAAATGATCAAAGTCTGACAGAGTAGGTTAAGAAAGCTAGCAGGATGTCAGTGGAAAAGCATTCCTGCTGGTGAAAGTAAACTATTTGGTGGTGTCTGTTCATTTGTACAAGAAAAAGTGTTTGCCAGATTATTCATTTGCATATCAGACTCCAGGGATTGTGATTTTACCTAAAAAACAGACCACATCTGTAACAGTATCTGTGTATGAAGCCACTACCCAGTTAGGTTTCCTGAAATCCACTTATTCTTCCCAATCTCACCCATTTCTGCAGAAGTCAAAGTTATGGGAGTAAATAGGGATATGAGTGGAATCAATTCCAACATATTTTTGGATCCTCAATGCTGGCATAAATTCTGCACTTGTTCCTAAAATAGGGTATTGCTTTGGTTCACAATTTGGAGGGGAACCCCAGGCAGCCTTACTTTCTTTCCATGGTCACTCCTTCCATCAGCCACAGAACACATGCAAAAGTCCCTTAACTGCCAAATTGGCCACTTTGGAACTGGGAAAGTAGACAGTTGTGGGCCCACTGTAAGAAAAACTCCAGTCATGTCTCATTTTTATCACTGGATCTCATAATTCCCAGTCTCATTACAACACTCATCTTCAGGGCCCCCAGGACTCTCCATCCAGATATGCTTGTGGTATCCACCCAGCATTGCTTCTGACCAGGGAACTCTTTTTACTACAAGAAGAGAAGTAATGAACTCACATGCTTGAAACTCAGGTTGAAGAAAGTGTTTGTACTTTCTGATTCTGATGTCCCTCTTCCCCCAGTAATAGAGAGAATCCTGTAAATGGCTGCAGAACTCCTTAGGGAAGGCTAAGTGGGTCCAGAGTACACACATGTAGGGAGCCCTACATGTCCTCTAGGGGATGGAAACTGACTCTAAAGTTACATTAACCTTAGATTGTCCATCTATTTCATTGCTATCAGTAGATGATCTATGACCCACCTCAAAGGACCGCTGAAAAGAAACTCATTCTGGTCAGTGCTCTGATCCTAGTACCGTTGGCATTATCCACATCATTTTGTCTACTATGTGCAACTTGGCCTCTGTCACTCTGGGGTCTTAATCATTCCCACTGAAATAGGAATCCTATCCCAGTGGCAGCATCTCATACCTTCATCCACAGTCTCTTTGACAGAATCAATTTTGTATCTAGAACATTGCTGCAGAGGCATCTGGGAAATGGCATAGTTGGCGATCTAGCTGCCATAATGGAGGAGGAAGCTGAGAATGAATGACAGATGCCATTCAGCTCTTCACAATTTTCTGTGAATTTGACAAAGACTGAGCCTATGCTAATGATTAGGGTAGGTGAATTAGAAATGGGGGAAATGGAAGATTGAGGAAATGATTGAGTCTGAAGGTCTATGGAAGATACTCCTTTGTGAAAAAAGGCCATTGCGTTACCCCCAAAATAGGTCTAAAAGAATGCACATGACCCCAAGTAGCAGACACTTGTCAAATACAAACCTTTGCAGTCAGTAAATATGTTTATAAAGCATATTTAATGCTGTGAAGAAATGTCAATTTTGCCACCTAGTGAAACAGAATATACAAAACCATAGGTTTGTGTGTATGTGTTCATGCACATACACACAAGTGAATATAGATGTGTGTACACATGTACATACTGGAAAGAAGCATTTCAAGTTGTTAAAAGGGGTAGCACTATAAATGATCTTTGTCTTCTGTTTTTACAATTATTTGCATAATTTAAAAACAGCTAGCAGATATGTTCTAAAGTCTAAAAAAGACTAGCATCCTTATTATTCTACAACTCTGGAATTTGTATCTAAGATAGTACAAACACTAAGAATAAGTCCCAGAGTTAGAAGAAAAAATATATGTTCCCCAAATCCTTAGTGTAGACTTGGTTTTAGAATTTTGGGGATAAAAGCTAAGTCTAGACACCAGGCTCAGTAGCATTTTACACTTGACATTAGCAATAAATACCCTCTGTTGTTTTTAAGTGAAAACTTAGATAAACCCCCTCGAAACAAGTAAAACTGAAGCTGCATCATTTAAAGAGACAGGATGCCTGCGCTCTATAGAAATCCATTTTAAATCCACTGAGTCCAGCCTATAGTTCTCTAGAGACCCTTTGAGGGAAGGGGCTTATCTTCCTCACCTGCAGTGGAGTCAAGCAAGAGGAGGCCCCATGATACTTTGCAGCAGTCTAAGGCCATGTGCCTCTTACTACCATTGCAAGTCATGAAGTATAACATGAAATTATACCCCACAGAACTGTGAGACCTATAAGCCTGCTTCACCCCAAAATCTTCATACTCCCATACTCTATCAAAATTGTCCTTACTGAGGTCCTCAGGGACCAATGTGGTTGCTACACCCATGGAAGATTTCATTCACTTTTCTGATTGATCTCACCTTTGCCTTTTCCTTGGGCCATCTTCTCACTGTACACCTTCCCACACCCTCCCACCCTTTCCTACTGCACCAACTAGCATTGCATTTAAGTGTCACCTGAGAAGCAGGACTGGAAGGATGACTCCGGGGCCTATTCCCAGAGGACTTGTGGAGCAGGGAGCACTGTACACAAAAGATTCTAGAATCTCAATTTGAGAAACACTGAGCAACATGATAATGATTCTCAAAGTAAGTCACCAACCCAGATCTTTTTTGGGGGCTCAAATTCTAAAACTTCAACTCCTGATAAATTTGGATGGTCCTGTCATCTTTAAGTTCATCATATTCCCACACACTTACTCCCTAGTCAGTTGTTACTTATTTTTCTGCACACCCATTCTGTGTCCTCTTGAGACACTACTGCAAGGCTAGGCCCACGTCCTCCGTAATTGCGCACCCCATTCACTTCACTTTGTTGACTTCTTTCATCTCCTTCTGAGGCAGAAGAGAAGCTCCTGACACTGCCCAAGAGGTTCTCTTCATTTTTTTTACACAGCTGCCCATGTGCCTTGCACTCAGCCCCTCTGTGAGATGTTTGCCCTGGCTGCAGCAAGCTTTGGACTTGGACCTATGCTATGGTTGATACATTGTGTCAACTTGGGGAGTCTAGAGGTTTGGCTGAGTGATTCAGCAGGAAGCCAGGGTGCTTATTTTGTATACATCCTGAGCCTATGGAAGTGGAAGGCATGGAGATGTTGTGAGAGCTACATGCCCCCTGGGTGGGGGTAGCCTGTTTACAACGTAAAGGAAGGAAAGAGGCTGCTTGCAGCCATTCTCCGCTTTTGCTCTTGTGGTTTTTACTGTGTGCTGCTGCCACAAACAGTTTGCCCTCTGCCATGTGCCACTCTGCCTCTGAACCAGCCAAGTATGGACTGAGACCTCCACGAACTGTAAGCTAAATAAACCTTTCCTTCCTTCATTTTGAGCATTGGGTATTTTGTCTCAGCAACGAGAGAAAAGTAGCCAAGACAACCTATCTCACATGAATCTGCCCTGAGGCTTCTCCGGGATGATAATATCCTTCAGGTCTGTGTGTCCCCTCCCTATTCATGACCAAACAGCCTGATACTGCGCATGTGCAAACCTGGATTTTTCATTCTTGATAGGCAACTTCTCCATTACCTTAGTGGTTGCAGCCTGTGTACTATTCCCTCTTATGCTGTAGCGTAAACAATTGCCTTTTCAGGATGGCATATTCTTGCCCATTTGTGATTTCTATCTCAAGTAGAGCATGCTGAGATGGTGCACTAGGAGCTGGTAACACTGAAGACCACTGGCATCTAAAGCCATCAGCAGCCAGACCTGGTAACACTGAAGGCAGCCAACAGCAGAGAGTAATGGAGAATAGTCAGGAGCCACCATTTCTGGTGGCTAGAAGAGGTCTTGAAACTCACTTGTGGCTGCTGGCTCCAAGTGGCAAAGAGGACACTAGCACTAAAATATCTGTGAGCTGCTGGAATTCAAAGATCTGCAAGGGCTATTAACACTAAATAAGCTACACTTTGTCAATTCGTGACTTTTATATAAATTGAGAAAGAACCCTCAGCTGACTGATAACATCTCAGAAGACAGTAAGGGGCTCTCCCAACCCCCGCTCCACCTTACAGGGCCCTGGAGAAGAGGGGAGAGACTGGAGGTGATCATTACCAGTGTGAAGAACTAACTCATGTCTGATTTTCATTTATACTAGCCTAAGGACCCAAATTAGCCAGGGACACGTTCCCTCTCTTACTCATTTCTAATGGCTTTATCTTGCCCAAATATTAGAAAAGTCACTGACTGTGTACGGTTCTATTCTTTCTGAATCTGAGTCCAGTCACTTTAATAGCTGCTACCTGCTTCAATGGAGGGAAGGAAAAACTAGAACAATAAATATAAGAATATGACCATGACCATTTGATTTCTCTAAAATATTAATTGTGAAAGGTGGCCCAGGAGTCAGTTTTTACTGAATCTTCGGAACTAGTAGTAAGATCAAATCAATAAAGAGAGATGCTATAAAACATATGATTTAAAGCTGAATATTGAATAGCCTTGTTCTTACATTTTGTTTTTGCAAAACAGGGCCTCATATATGCCATGCAACTACTCTACCACTGAGCTGTATCTGCAGCCCCGAATAGCCTTGTTCTTTAAGTTCCTTCACTTAATTCCCTCCTTACTTCATTTATTCAGGATCCAACCTTCTTTAATATGATTTTGGTTTTTTGGGTGGGAGGGAACTGGAGATTGAACCCAGGGCCTTTGCACTGAGCTACATCCCTAGCCCTTGTTATTTTCTTTAAAATTTTTTTATTTTGTGATAGGATCTTCCTAAGTCACTAAATTGCATAGGCTTATCTTGAACTTGTGATGCTCTCTCAAGTAGCTATGGTTCCCACTGCACCAACCACTTTGGGCTTTCTTTATTTCAGCTTTCTTCCATGTTCAGTCATGGAGCTGCCCCCCCCCACACACACACTTCTTGGGCATTACTTCTGCAAAGCAGTTGATCTTTCGCTTCAAGTCCCCTACTATGCCTTGGGAATCAGCCTTCTCAGTGATAATAGACCATCGGTGGGTTCTTAAATATAGAGATGCTTTTCCTTCAAGAAGAAAAGATTCTGCTGTCGGCTGTTAAACCAACATTCCTTCTCTGTGGCACATCATTAGTTCGCTCTTCTGAAATAGCTTTACTATTAGCTAAAATGATGTTTTTCTATTCCTTCCCTCTTACGAAGGTGGTTGAGCAAAGTCGGTTACAGTAAGGTGCTAATGTGGCCAGTCTCTCTGGTTTGGTCCTGTTGAGGGCTGGTTAGCTTTGTACTGCTACAGGTCAGTGGGCCCATTCCCCCATGCTCTGCCAGTCCGCTTGCCAGTGCTGTTGTTCATTGCAAAGAAGGCCGCTTTGCAGGGAGGTGGACGGCAGAGAGCAAAGAGAGGGAGGGAGACAAGTTTATATGAGAATATAAACAAGCAGATTATATGAGAATATCCAATAATGTCAGAGCCCCGAGGGAGTCCTTGGTTAAGATTAGGCCATTTGTATAAAATATTCTTAGGTAAGACAGCAAACTCTGCTTATGTTTAACAATACTTAGTACCCTTCAATTTCTGTTGAGGGTAGTTTTGAAACAAATATGTTTTCAGCTTTTAAATTCAGAATCAGGAATCTTACATGTATCCTAAAGGGGTAAGTCAGTGGCAGAACCCAGCACTTCCTTCAGCTGGAAACAAATTAGGTGACATATCTATTTTTAAAGAAAGACATCACTTAAAAAGTCATTCAACAAGAGTCTAGTTATGAGGTGAGACAAGTAAGACTGATGGTCTAATGGCTATTAAAACAGGGATATAATTACGGAAAAGAACCTGATGGATCTGAATTCTGGAAATCATTCTAAAGTGATTTTACAACTTTTAAAACTTTAGGAATGCATGTTTTTATAATCAGTTCCCAAAACAAGCAACTTGATGTTTTAAAAAATATTCAACACTAATAATAATTAGAAAATATTAGTTATTCTTATCTAACAGGAATTTTTTTACAGTGCTAATGGTTGAACACAGTGTTTTCACACTGAGCTATGCCCCAGCACATTTTAAAAAATATTTTTAATGGGTGTATGTTTGCAATGCATAACATTTGCAGTTGTTTGGGGAAATTGGTACATGTGTATATGAAATCTTGATAATTTTTAATTCCTTTCCCTCATTGCTTCCCCTTCCCAGCTTCTCCTCTTGTTCTTTCCTATCTCCAAAATATCTGCCTCCATCTTTTATTTTTTATTTTGAGACAGGGTTCCGTTGAATTGCCCCAGCTGGGCTGGACTTTATGATTCTCCTGTCTCAGTCTCCCAGAGTGTTGGGATTACAGTTACCTGCCATCACCCCTGTTCTAACAGTAATATTTAGTTGTAATTTTAGTTTTGAAGATAATGACAATACAAGAGACAGTAGCTCTTGTATATCTTTAAGGATTTAAAATCATCTGAGTGACCTTGAGCAACATACTATCTCCGTGGTTTGACTTTTGTTACATGAGAGAATTTGTATGTGTCGCTTCATCTGTCACTAAACTTCTACTCCCCTTAGACCAAATGCAAAAAGGGAAAAGAAAAAAGATTTTCTGGTTGGACTAACAACAAAGCCTGTGAAACAATAACTTACCAGTCCTTTTAGGTCTCAGCACCACCCTTACATGGAGCAAATCAAAATTGCTTTCTATTTCTGTTAAGTTTTACCCAGTGGTCCTTCTTATTGGATCATCTTGAGACCCCGATGGATGCTATGGATTTTATCAGTTTGGGAGAAAAAGAAAAAAGGAATCAGTGCGTAAATATACAACACAATGCATCTGATTTTAGAAAATTCACTGATGTTTTGGACTCTGTGAATGATTTTAGAAAAGACAATAGACCCATTTATTTAAAACCTTGGGGTTAAATAGTAACTTTTCAGTTCTCTTTTAAAGAATTAAACCCAAGCAAGATGTTGGATGAATATAAAACAAGGTAAAACTGAGAAAGACTCTTCTCCCACCTCACCTATATTTTATAGTATTATCAGAAAAACCTGGAAGCATGCACAGGTGCATTTCTCCCTGTCTCTAACCCTCAGTGGCTCCCATTGCCCTGAAAGCCTACGCTCTACCCCCATCCTATTGCCTAGGACTCACTAAGGCCACACGTGCCAAAACAAGTCCAGCCAATTAGCTTCTGATTCCTACCTGTGTGCCTTCCCATGTTTTCTTTATTGCCTGATTGCTGCATCTGCCCCCACATTGTCTGTTAACATCTTTCATTATTTGCTCCTAAAATCAAATGCATCCTCCTCCATAAAATCTTCCCTGAGGCTTTCTATTGGACATAGCCTTACTTACCTTAAATCCAGGTAGCGTGTTATTGGCATACATCAACTCATTTCCTTAAATTAATAGTTGTGGTGATACACACTATCTGCTGTGCCCATGTCACTCACTGAAGTTTATAAATGAATGAATGCTAATGGCTAGGGAATAAATGGATGGGCTGGCAAGTGAGACAGTGGCTGTGGAGTGAATGAGTATTGTTATTAGAATGGTGAAAATCTGACTGGATCAAAAGAAACAAGTCTGAGATACTGGAAAGTACAAATGGACTAAGCATCTGGATAGGAATGTCTAGCATTGGCCTAGGAATCAGGATTCTAGTGTCCAAGACTTTGCTCAGCCACCTTCTCCCCAGGTCACCTTGAGTAAGCCATGTAATTTGTTTAATGCTCACTTATGTGAATATACATTGTTAAATGTTACTTGATGAGCTGGGTATGGTGGTATACACCTATAATTCCACCACTCAGGAAGCTGAGGTAAGGAGAGTAACAAGTTCAAGGCCATTCTGGTCTACATAGCAAGACCTTGTCTTTAAAAAACCGAAATGGAACAGAATTTAAGTGTTACATCAATATAATGTTTTAAATCTCTACTTGGTTAGCCTTTTTGCCTCTGTGACAAAATATTTGATACAATCAATTTGAAAGGAGGAAAAGTGTATTTTCAATTCATAGTCACTTGGCCCTGTGGCAGCACAGTACACTGTAATAGGACCACGTGCCAGAGAAGATTTATTCACCTCCTGGTGGCCAAGAAGCAGAGAGAGAGATAGCGAAGAGGGGCCAGTGTTCCCAGGTTTCCTTCCAGGGTACACTACCAATGACCTAATTCTCTTACATCAGGTCCTACCTCCTAAAGGCTCTACCAGCTCCCAGGAACTCTGAAACCCAGGGGCCAGACCTGGTTCAATCAACTGATGTGCAGTGGACTTTGAGTCTAAACACTTGGGTTTGAGAAAAAAAAAGATCATGCAAAAGGAATGTTGGGCTGTCAACCTTGCTTTGTTAAAACGCATAGACCTTTGGTGGTCGTACAAGATGTAAACAGTAGCAACTTTAACCATTCTTCACATGACAGTCAGAAAAGAAGTGGGACTGTCAATCAGTCCAAATGGGGACAGCTCAAATGACTCAACTGTTCAACTACCTTGACTTTCTTTAAACTTTGGACACAAATTAAAGTTAAATTTTAGTCAGTTGGTGTTCACGAAGTGAGGTTGATAGCCCCCAACTTTCTTTTTCTATGATTTTTTTCTTCCAGCTCAAATGTTGAGATTCAAAGCCCATTGCATGTCAGTTGATTTAGCCATGCTTTGTTACAGAAGTGCTTAATATGCAGCCTGTAGGCCACAGGGCTCTCAACACTATAAGGGTTTCAAAAAGCCTCTGGAATTCCATGCAAAATTATATGAATATGTGTCCCAGAAAAGGGCCTATAGTTTTCATTAAACCCTCAAAGAAATTCATAGCTACAAAAAAGTTTAAGAATTTTTATCAAAGTTTAATTGTATCCTGAATGCTCATTGGATTTATACCTGTCTAACACAATGCTAAGCATAGGGTCTCTAACTTTGTAGGAACAGAAATCTAACTAGAAAGCTGTCAAGAATTACCCACAGGAGAATTAGGAGGGGATGACCTGGGGTTGACAGAGTTAATAGGAAGGAAAAAGTGGATGTAAGAGGCATCTCTGGGACCGCTGTCCACCCTCATGTGCCTTGTCAATTTTCATGGATGAGAGAGTTTCCTTCGTCACTGGGTATTCTTAGATCTATCTGCAAGTTATCTATGTCTTGGTCTAGGGATTCCATCTTCCTTCTGGGATTTTTCCTCTCTGAGACTTAATGCATAAACAATTTATCCTTAATATTAGAAAGATAAAACTTGGGGCTCCAGATGTATGGGTAAGGACATATGCTTTGCTGAGTTTGAGTTGAGGAGTCGTATGGAGGGAGAATGTCCCAATACAGAGAACAGCTGTGGAGAGAGAAGTCGCTGAGGAAGCTGCTGGAGAAAAGGGATTTTGGAGAGAGATAGAATACAGGCACACCTTTAATAAGAGGAACTTTAGTGAAAAGTAGTGATGCTTTAAAAGGAATATTTAAGAAGATTTGCTTCATGGTGTGCATTGAGACACCTTGTACCACTTTTTGTTGAGCTTCAGCAAAATCCATGTGGCAGATTGGCACATGCTTATAGATTTAAAAACAAACTCTTATAAGAGACCAGAACAAACTTTGTATTGTACACTCACCTGAAGAACATCTAGTAAATTGCCAATGTGTTGACTGAAATCTCAGATATCCTGGTCTTAAGTGGGGTTTGAGCATTAGTATTTTTTAAACATTCTGCAAAGGAGCTAGTAGGATTTTTGAAAGCACTAGTCTAGGATCTAAGTAACAGATTTCAGTCTTCTGAGTCTTTAGAATCATCCAGGAACCTTTTAGGCAGTCCAGATGCACTGGCCCCATCTCAGACCAATTTATTCAGAACCTCTGGACATTGGAGGTTTTTAAAGTTTCCCAGGTGACTGTGATGTAAGATCAAGTTTGAAAATCTGGCTGTAGAAGAAAATCATACTAGTGCATAAAAGACAGGATGAATCCATTAAGAAGACATATGGGCTGCTTCTTAATAGCGCTCAGTAACTAATTTTCCAAGATGTCTCACTTTCAAAAGATATTTATCAACATTTTTATTTCTGTGCAAAGTAAATGAAAAGATAGTAAGGGCTGACCGAAAGTTGACCCTAACTTCTGGACAAAAAAAGCAGCAAGACTTTGGGGATGAAAGAAAATATTCAGTCCAATCTGTTTTGCTTAAAGAAATAGTGCTCTGAGATTGGGATTTTATTAAAAGCAAATAAAAATGGTAAATGATAAGAACTCTGACTTATAGTCATATGAGATAAAAGGAAAGGACCATTCTGGTGTAAAATCATAAAAGCTATCATTCCACAGCAAGGCCTCTTTAAATCTCCACGCAGCAGCTACTAAAGTGTTTAGGGCTCAAGTCTATACAATGCGCACACATGTACTCACACCTACAGTTTCTTGGCTATGTTTACAGGCCTACATACTTGCACACATGCACACATACATAATTTCTTGGTTCTGTTCACGGCATAAATATATGCATGTGTTCGCATATACCCTCATATAATTTCTTTCAGCCAGTCCTGCATATTCTGTTCTAGCTCATAATATACGGGAGCAGCTGTTACTGCAGTGACTAGTCCAATTATTAGGGCAATGAAATAGGTTACCAGCAAACCATAAAAGGCTCATTAGATTTAAAAAATGCCAGTAGTTTGCTTTTCAATGAGATTACTCCCTTAGTGGCAGAGGGCAGAACTGTAATTACTCGATACACCTACATTATGTCACTCTGAAATTTGCAGGTAGATGATGCATTTAGGAAGGTGGCACCGTGAGTATCTTTATAGTATCTGAATTCTAGTCAGACATTTTCAGTGCTACAGTTTCAGCATGAAAAAGAAAGCAGAATGAAAATGAATTAAGAGTCTACCCCTGAAAACAGAATAAAGCTAGTAGGAGTCTATGGGCTGCTACTAGAGAAATAAAGGGCATCATCCCAGATCAACACTGGCCTAGCCCTAGACCAATGCCACTGAGTTATGACTGTGGTTATCAAAGTATCCAGGGAGCAGGAAGCTTACTGATATGAAAGATGCCTTTCTACTGACACATGAAAGATAATTCAGCAGGATTTATTTTGTTTTTATTTTACCATAACAGAGTAAATAAGTGAAATGAAAACCTTCATCCTGATACCAACTGCCATTTTGCAGAGTTCTTTTTCAGTATAAATACAGTGGTGGAATGGTATGCTACTCTTTCAAAGCACTACCCACACTGATGCAGAGATCAGAATGGATTTGTTTCCAGACTGTGGTTACTTTCCCTTTGCTTCTGAAAGTCAGGATGAGAGGGCAATTCAATCCTAATAACCTCATTCAGTATTTATGGAACAGGCAGCAGAGAGAGGTCATTTTGGCTGGAGAATTTTAGGGTGAAAGGCTTAGAGGTAGACATGAACATAGAAGTGTGGTAGAGGACTCTAGAGAGACTGCGCTGAAATTCTGAGTGCTCCTAGCAGTGACACAACCCTGGGGAAGTCGTATATGCTGTGCCTCTGTTAGTATCTACCCTGCAAGTTGTTGGGAGGATCAACTGAGTTTACATGTACAGTGCTTAGCATACTCCTGAGTGAGTGTTAGCATCTCCTAGTTACCTTTCTTCTACCTCATATATGGAGCTCATTACCAAAACCTGCAGATTCTGTCTGCACAGTGACTCTTATATCACCTCTAGCTTTTTAACATCCACTGCTACTGTCCTGGTTCAGGAAGGTCCTTGTTATTTCAGATCTGAAATCCTGTAGTAGCTTCTACACTGCTCCCCTCACCCTGCATTTTCCCCCTCTCCAGCCCATTCAGCACTCTGAGACCAAATTAATCTTCAAGAACTGTAGTTCTGCTCACAGCCTTCCATTTTGCAGAGACTTCCTAGTCACTACAGGATGAAACTCTTGGTGCCAACAGGATTCCCCACTCTTACTCTCCCCCAGCTGTCCCAAATGTCCTCTGCACAGCCTCCCCAAGTATGAAGTTTGTATTTGAACAAAATGCTGGATGTGCTCCCTGCTGTCCCTAACTTCTGCATGAACTACCTCCCAGCAACCCCTCCTCTCCTTCCCTCTCCCGCACTTCCTCCACTCCACGCCACCTGAACAATTCTCCTGTTAAAATCATAGCCACTCTTTATGTTTGAGTATAAATTTCACCTCCTCTATGAATCAGCTTCCCTCCCAAATTGGCAAACATTTGATGCCTCATTCCTTGAATCCTTGCAGCACTTTCTGGATATTTCTAGAAAGTAATTTTCTTTCACTGTGGCATAGCCATTTGTATTTGTATGATCCTCTTTTGCCTTTGTGGCTTATTTCAGACCCTGGCCCAGCATCTTGTTCATCTTTGCCTTTACTATGGGACCTAAGCTGTATTGTAATATCTAATCCACAGAGAGAATGCAACACATGCCTATTAAATGAAGGTGTTCATTGCAATTTTAAAAACATTGATTTTGCAATATAGCCAGTTAAATATAAAGAAACCAAAGATGACTGGGATAATCTGAAGACAGAAGAAACTAAGAATTTGAGAATGTATTTCCAGCACTAAGCTAAAGCCACTTGACTCTCTCTCTCCCTCTCTCTCTCTCTCTCTCTCTCTCTATATATATATATATATATATATACACATATATAGTGGAGTTAGTGTCATGTAACCTACTATAAAAGCATATGGAAGATATTCCTTAAGGAATTTTTTGCCATTTGTCCTAATTATTAATGAGCTATCAGAGGCACATGGGGTCTTTCAAGGAGTACACTGTTTAGTAGGAAACCCAAGTCCTCATGACATACATTAATAAACAGATGATTTGCACATCAGTCCAGTGTAGAATCTGCATGCCCTCCTCTTTGCTGACAAAATGCTGGAGCTTCTAGATGTGCAGATAGCTAAGACTTAGTTCTGTGCCTTGATACCCCACCCAAGACGATGGAAGAAACAGTAAAAGACCAAAACATAAGCACACAAATGGAAAGAAAAAGAATGAGCAGCCCATCTCTTCCTAAGTGTCAATGCTCAGTGCCCCTTTGGGACTCAGTGGTTCTGATGTGATTCACTCCAGGCTTTGTAAATCTCCTGTCTCCTGCACTGAGGTCAAGGCCATGTTTAACTCGACGGAGAAGGCATGAAAGTGGAGGCTTGGGGCCGGGAGGTGATGTAAAGCAACATCTAATGAGAACCATGTGCCTTCCTAGTCTTTCTGTCTTTCCTTGAAGAACCTCTGGGTGCCTCCCAGTCCTCCTTGCTCTGGCTGGAGTCTCCCCACCCCTTCCTGAGGACTAGTTTGTCTTTGCTTGGGTGTCTGAATGTCAGCCCATGTGTGTCTGTGTGCATCTGTCTCAGCTAAGCTGTGATGCTGTTAAAGTCATTGGGATTTTATGTATCAATATGCAAATTTATGCAACAACTAATGTGGAACTTAGCATTTTTACTTTTGAGCCAAAAGAATACACAGGACTACTTACCATCATGTTGCCCCCCCAACTTTCGGTTATGTAAAAATCAATTCCCTGCAGCTTGTCTGGCTTTGCCTTTGTCTCTGTTGCTGTGTTAGCCACCAAATAAAAACAGTGAGAGGGAGTATTACTAAAGGGGCCGAGTATCTTGAAATTGGCCCTAAAACAACAAAGCAAAGAGAAGGATGTATAAACTGTTAACATACAAGAGCCAAGAAGGGAAACTTTAAACTGAAGAGCTGAAGACACTGAGCATCATCATTTTTAAATGGCACAGTGTGAGCTGGAAAATGTTTTGCTAACTAGTCCTCAGAGAATTGAGTGCTGTGCTAGAGAAGGAGAAATCAATAATCTCAAATGACCTGAAAAGAGGGCAAGTAGGTGGGGACACTCATACACACCATGAAATTAATGAGCAAAGCCAGTCCAAGTTTGCCATATGGGTCTATGTACTAAGAAGAAATAGATTTTTCATGAAAGTAAAATCCTAGTATTTCCTATATATTTTATTGCATGATAAATCAAGAGCCTTAAAGGAGCTGGATATTTGGGGAACTTTATTATTTAAAAAAAATCAAGAGAATTTCTCTTCTCAATTTTCTGCTCTTTCTGTTTCAGCAGGGTCAAGGTCATTTCTCACTGCTGGCATGGCCCCACCTCTGTACAGCCAGATATGCAGGTTTATAACTCAGGGACCGCATTCCTCTGTCAACTGTCTTCAAATTCATGTTTTAACTATTCTCAGGGGAAGCCTGGATATCCAGCAAGATGCTCCGAGGCCCCATGGGGAGTGAGCAGAGGTCTGAACGTGCCTGTGGATGTGGGGGAGGCTCAGACTGCCGAGCTTCATGCCTATGAGCAGATCTTCAGTGAGAAGGACGTGAGCGGTGACCTTTGCCATGTGTTTTACATACAGAAATGTTTCCTCCTGCGGGGGCCTCTGGGACTCATCCAATTTCTCTCCTCCTTTGCTGCTTTTCTCTCCTTAGGTTCAGTAGGCTTTAGTTCTGCCCCAGTGTCACAGTTAAGATCATTTGGGGCCACAAGTAGCAAAACGCCAGCCATAGAGACTTCACTAAACTGAGCTTTAACTCTCCTAGCTGATGACAGAGTGCAAATGTTGCAGGGAAGGGCAGACACTTGAAACCATCAGGGACCCTTCAACTTGGGTCCTTCAGTTTCCAGTTCTTGGTCCACCATCCTTACCATGTGCTTTTGTTCTTGAGGTTACAGATTGGGTACCGTAGGTATAGAATGTGCTCTACATTTCAAGCAGGAGGAGAAAGACAGGGGATGAGGGGATGAGGATATACCACTAGAGACTACTTTTTCAAAAAATGAAATACACAATAGCTTTTCTAAAAGCCCTTTCCTGTAGACCTCAAGAATGTCACCAATCTGGGACATATGTCCACTCTTACCTGTAAGAATACCTAAGGAAGCAACCATTTTTAAGAGGGCCTGTCATCATGCTGAGCAAATTTACATTCTATTTGTTAAAACAAAAAGAGAGTAGGTTTTGAGTAAGCAATATTTTCCAAGTGGTGCAGGATATCATATGCATGATATAGAAGCATGTAAGATAATCACACTACTTATGACATCATATGGAGAAAAACAAGAATACTGTAGATCCCGCACTGTCTATAGCAGGGGTTGGCAAGGTTAAAAACATGTTTCACATAAAAACATACTCAACATCATTAGTCATTAGGGAAAACCAAAACCAATCAGGAAAAAGGTACCATTTCAAACCCATTAGGATGGCTGTTATCTACAAAAATCAGAAAATGACTAGTGTTGGTAAGGCTGTGGAGAAGGGGAAACCTTGTCTTGTGCACTAGGGTAAGGATGTAAAATGGTACAACCACTGTGGAAAATAGTCCGGCAATCTGTTGTAGCTAAAATGCAGGTGACAAGGCTAAATTGTGGCATCTGCCCTCTGATTGCTGAGGCTAAGCACATATGTTTCCTAGCCAGGGGCTGGCTTCATGGACCATGGACAGGGCTCACACAGGGCACACATTTGGCTTAATACTCTATTGCTATTGCCTTAACATTACAAGTTTTTTGAGCAAGGAATCTTGCATTTCCCTTTAGCATTGGGCCCACAAATTATGTAGCTGCTGATATGGGCCATAAATAAAGAAGACTGATTAATAACCTAGATGTGTAGTAGGCATGTTTGATCCCAATTCCTGCTCTATTGCTTACTAGTTTTCCCAAATGATTTTGCCTCTCTAACTCTCAGTTTTACCACGTGTATAGTCATGATGGTAGCTTCCCAACATCATAGGGTTGTTGAGGGACTGAGGCATGATAATGTATTTCTTAGAAAAACAGTAGCACTTGGAAAGGTAGGATATGTACAATAAATAATAACACTTAGGATTTAGTATATTTAATTTCTTAAGTTTATTCAACAAAGTATTTGTCGAGTGCTTCTGTGTGCCAGGCACTATCTTAGGTACCTGGGCCATGTCTGTGAACAAAATAGTCCAAGACACCCTCTCCTTACAGGGCTTATATCTGTAGGAGTCAAGAGGGGCCTCACAATAAGCACAATGAATGTTAGTGGAAATTATCAGAGGCAAGAAGGAGGTAAGTGCTTATGAATAAGGGAAAAACATAAGTGGGACACACAAGATATAAAGGAGCAGCGAGATTGGGTTGCACCTACACATGGGGAAATTGGGTGAAAGGTAAGATTTGAACAAAGGCATGGAGAGGGTAAGAGAACTCACTACCGGGGGATCTTCTGGAAAGTATTCTAGAAGCAGTTTCCTGAGTAATAGTATGAAGCAGGGCTTAATAGCAGAGCCACCAATGCATCCTTCCTTTTTCTGATATAGGCCAGGGACATCTATCCACCCATGCTCCCTAAAGCGTTTTACAGAGTTAGAAATATGTAAAAAGCAAAAGTTGATCTCAAAGAAGTTGAGAGGAGAAGGGTGACAACCAGAGGCTGAGAAGAGTGAAGGGGGAGGGGGTGGGGGGTGATTGACCAGGGGGTACTGAGATAGTAAGAAGTTCTCGGTGCTCTTGCTCAGTAGGGGCCTCACAGCACAATGCACTATATATTCAAGGCACTAGAAGTAAGGATTTTGAACAGTTTCACTATGAAGAAGTTCGAAGTATTTGGATATGTGGATATGTGGAACTTCATTTAAACATTACACAGTATTTCAAAACATTACATAGTATTCCATTAATATGTACAACCTTTATGTTTCTATGCATCAGTTTAAAATATTTAAGAAGAGAGTCAGAAAATTCTTACAAATATTATTTCTGATCACCAAGAGAACAGTTGAACAGATGAGCCCAGGACATAATCAGTGGATCAACTTGGGTTACAAAAGTGGGTCTAAGGCCATGTAGGAGCAGACAGAGATGGCCATGGCCAAAGCCAAGGACGGGCGCATCCTCTCAGCCATGCCTGGCAAAGCGGTGGTGTAAGAGCTGTCAGCACCAGAACTGCCCTCCACCCCGGCTGTCAGCTGTGGATGGGGAGGTGTGCAGAGGGAACAATCCACAGATTCCGTGTCATCCAGAGTTTGGGCTCTGCTCTGCTCCAGGTGTGATGAAGGGTTTGAAACAGAAGATGAGAGCTGAAGGTGACTGCCCAGATTTGGTGTCTAAGTGTGAGATGAATCAGCAATCTATAAAATAGATTGCAAACCAGCTTTGTATCTGAGTACAAAATGATCAAATAGACAGGTAAATGAAGGAGGAGGAGGAAGAGAAAAGAAAGAAGGAAGGAGTGAGAAGGGAGGGAAGGAAGGGGAAAGAAGGAAAAAAGAGAAGAAAAAACATAAAAAGTTTGGCTTACAATTCATACCATGTGGGCTTATATGTGTTCTCAGAGAAACCTCTTACTTTAAGATAAAGGAGATACACCATGGTAAATTGCCAGTCTATAGGTTGTTTTAAATATAACTAACCTGGGCATGGTGTTGCATATCTGTAATCTCAGCTTTCTGGGAAGCTGAGGCAGGAAGATGGCAAGTTTAAGCCCAGCCTGGACAAATTAGCAATTTAGCAATGCCCTATCTCAAAGTAAAAAAAAAAAAAAAAAAAAAATTTAAAGGGCCAAGGGTGTAGCACAGTGTGAAGGCTCTGGGTTCAGCTTCCAGTGTCACAAAAACAAAAGCAAAATACAAACAAAAAAAATCCAAAAAACTTCAACTGGGCATGATGTTGCATGCTTACAATCCCAGCTTTTTAAGAGGCTGAGGCAAGAGGATCACTTGAGCCCAAAAGTTCAAGTCCAGTCTGGGCTACATAGCTATTCCCACCTCTAAAAGAACATTAAAATAGAACTTCAAGACCAAAATACAATGGAGTCAATTTTGAATCTTTTACTAAATAAAAGTAAAAAAAAAAAAAAAAAAACACTACGAAGTGAAGTTATGTTAAACACTAACATCTAAAGGCAAGATCCTTATAACTCACATAGGGGATAATTAGACGTTCACTGTAGAAATTTTAACCAGCATGGCGACTCAGTCCTAGCAGTAAAATCTCGGTAATTTAAACCCTGCTAATGCACATAAGAACTGAGCTAAACTCTACCTTTGTATTCTCAACAGGGAGTTAAATATGAGTAAGGATTTAGGTGGGTTTTTTGATCAAGAAAGCAAAACACTCCTTAGCAACACCATTTACATTTGATACACTAATTACAGCAAAACTTGAAAATTGTGTTCACATGTATATTGCTGGCTAAAACTTCACTTATTTTAAAATACAGTGTTGATTAATGTAGATTGTACTTCTTCATTTTAAATCAGTGACTTCTACGTCAGCTTGAGCGGATACTGGTTCTGGCTTAGTCCTGTATGAAAGGAACAAATTGCTTGGCGTGCGTTGTGCTGAGTTACTGCAAATGATGGCTCTGTTGCTTGTACGTCTTCTCCGTCCAAATTGCTTCTCAAGCTAACTTGCCACAGGAACAGATAGTCTCTGTTTTCCAGCACATCTTTGAAGACAACTTTTAAAAGCCTGACATGTGGCAACTATCAAGCTCCCACCTGAAGTCTGCTTCCCTGGACATCTACAACTATTTTTAACCAGCTTTGGGAGTTTTCTACCTATGAATGATTTGTCCAGCTCCACAGTTGTGCTACAAGTAATGTGTTTCAAGCATTGTCCACATGCAAGCATTTGATTTTTTTCTTTCTTTCTTTTTTGGGTACTGGGAATCGAACTCATGACCTCATGCTTCCCAGGCAGGTGCTGTGCCATTAAGCTATACCCCTGGCCCCAGGCATTTGCTCTTGTCACAAATCTGCTGTGCCATTTGGTCCCCCCTCTGTGATGCTATCTGCAACATACAAAGGAGTCCTCATGCATACCATAGTCAGCGATAGGGCCGGTCCGAGCTGAACTCGGGGGGATTAATTGCCCACCTGTTTGAAGAAACTGCTCAGCTCTTTTTAAATGTCTTTCATGTTGGCTAAACTACATGGGCATGTGTCCAAATGGCAGAGCTCAAAAAGAAGGAACAGAGGTGCCCTCAGTCCTCCCGGAAATAACAGGGAGAGTCCTGAGCTGTTCCTCAAATCAGAGGCCAACTCTGGTGAGTGGGTCTCTTCTCATAACAGACAGACAGACACCTTGTTGTTGGCTTTTTCTGGTACCAGGAATCAAACTCAGGACCTCACACTTGCCAGGCAGACACCATGCCACTGAGCTAAATCTCCAGCCCCCAGGCAGACACCTTGGAACATACCATGAATAAGAACATAGGGAGAGAATATCACTGATAACAAACTCCACAATGAGAGGGCCCCCTCACATCCTGTAGGATGGCTATTATAAAAAAAAAGAACAGACAATAATAGATTGCTGAAGATGTGCAGAAATGGAGCCCTTGTACCTTGTTGATGCAATGGAAAATGGTGTAGCCACTGAAGAAACAGTATGGTAAGTCCTCAATACTTAAACATTGAAATACAAGATTCAGCAATTCCACTTCTGGGTATATCCCCAAAACACTGAAAGTAAAGATTCCAGTGAGTATTTGTATTCCAGTCTTTATAGTTCTGTTATACACAACCAAATGCCCAACAACAGATAATTGGATAAACAAAATATGGTATATCCATACAATGGAATATTATTCAGATATATAAAGGAATGCCTTAGTGTGTATGAATTTGAACTTTCTGTGATTTTTTTCACATAGTGAAAGAAGTTCAAATTCATACACACTAAGGCATTCCTTTATATAGCCGAATAATATTCTATTGTATGGATATACCATATTTTATTTATCAATTTGGTTTTATCATCATCTTCTAAAAATCATTAATCATGTACAACACTATAGAAAAAAATTAAAATGTGGCACATAATCTATGATCAAAACATACAGTGAATATTTTTAAAATTTATTACAATAAAGGACACATTGTCATTAATTTCCTCCTCAGAATACTCCCAGTCACATGAAACACACTTATCCCACCATTATTCCCACTTTCTGAAGCAGTTCTGGAAGTCTTCTTTCATAAATGTCTTTAGTTGTGCTACTTTAGTATCCTGAATTGATCTAAAACACTTATTTTCATGCTCATTGTGACTTTGGGGAAGAGCCAGAAATTCTATAGTGCCAGATCTAGTGAATAAGATGGATGAACACACTTTATATAATGTTTTTAGAACCTGCCTTTCCATTGAGCAGTATCTGCAGTGGCATTCATTGTATTTTTTCTCACACCATGTAAAGACATCTGTATATACACAATGGAGTATTGTTCAGCCATAAAAGGAATGATATTCTGTTATTTGCAGAAAAGTGATTGGATCTGGAGATCATTTGGAGAGAAGTAAACTGGAGACTCAGAAAGACAGATGCAGTATGTTCTCTCTAATACGAGGAATCCAAAGGGAGACCATCATTAGACTGGAGGAAGGGAATAAGGGGCAGAATGTTAGGGCAGGTAATAGTGTGATGAATATAATAAAAATACATTATATACATAAAGGAGACCAAAAAATGTGTAACTAGCAGAGAGAGTAGGGCAAAGGTGTGATGGGGAAATGATTAAAATATACTATGTTCATGTCCAAATCTGCCAGAATGAAATCCCTGAATCTGTATAACCCATATGCACTGATTTTTAAGATATGGAAAACTAATTAAACCTGGGTAACAACTCTTGTCAACAGACTTCTGTCATTGAAAACCTCCATAGAGACACTAAAAAGAGAACACTTTCAAGTTGGATGACTCATTTGCCTTATGCAGAAAACTGTAAAGTGTTGCCTAACACACATCTAGAACATGTTTCACCTTGTTTGAAGAACACAGAGCTCTAATTTAATGATGAAGAAACACAGACCTGTTCAGACTATCATAGGCTTCTCTATGGATGTTTGAATAATTGAGACAGAAAATCTTGAAATTGTCACGTTTGGTCCCAGGAAACTAAGGGATGTTAAAATATACCCATTGGCATAGCAGGGTCCTGGGAAAATGGTCCCTACTGAGACAGTGATTTTTGATGAGTAATATTGCTGTCCTCTACTGAGTAGGTTTTCAAGTTTTCATTAGAGGCTTCAGGAAAGAAGTGATTTTTTATCGTTGTGATGTGCAGACGTTTATACTCAGCTTTCTGTTGACACCTAAATCAGTGTCACAAAGGATTACTGCTTCTGCTTTCATTTGGCCCTCTGGCTTAGACAGAGTTTTGCTGCTTTTGCAGAAATTTCAGTGATCCATACTCTAAAAAGCAAAGAATTTCACTAATTCTGTGTTGTCCCTTCCTCTAAATAACACTTTGGGTAATGGTGACGGGGAGGGCAAGTTTAAATGCAGGTCATCTGAATGGGGTTCACTGTTCTTAAAGTTGTCTTTCTTGTACAGCGCCCCTTCCTGAGCTTTGAAAGCCCACAGAGAATTTGCTAGGCTAAGAGCTACTAAGAGGTGTTCCATTTCTGGCAATATTGTGGATCAGTTACTCTGCACAACCTGCTCTCAGCAACAACTTGATTTTGAAATCATTGAAAATGCATTGTCAAGCCGGCAATAAAGAAAAGAACTCACAGGAGCCAGGCACGAAGTGAGGGTATGAAGAATGCAGACAGGAGAGCGAGGGCGCACACTGCTGGCACAGGCGCTGAGCTCCAGCAACTTGAAGCTTCTCCATGTGCTGCAGGGACAATAAAACAAAGATGTGTGCCACCCAGGGTGGGCAGCTGCTAAGAGACTTTATGGAAAGCTGAGACTGGTTGCAAGGGAGGAAAACCCAAGTCAAGACCTGACCTTTTGGCACATGTGCTGCTGAGACTCATCCTGTATGTGCCGTCTTCCAACTTCAAGCCAATAATTTGTTTTAAAGTGTCATGGTTTGGTGATGACCCTGGTAGGATAGAAGAAACCAACATAAATACTTGATAGATAAACTAGAAAAAAATATCTATCCAGTCTCAGGGAGCAACTACTAACAAGCAGAAGGGTCCCATACACACATATACCACAAAGAAACAGTCCACCACATGCAGGATCCAGTAGAGAAGCCAAGCATGATAACACACACCTCTACTCCCAGATGAGGCAGGATCCACCAATTGGACTCCAATAGGGGCAATTTAGTAACTCAATGAGACCCTGCCTCAAAATTAAAAAAAAAAAAAATTTAAGGGGCTGGAGATGTAGTTCAAAGCAAAGGCTCAAGATTCAATCCCTAGCCATGAAAAATAAAGTCAATGGAAACAACATAAGCAAAATCAACTCCACAGTAATTTGAGATATTGCATGAAGACTGAAAATGAAGAACAACTTAATTATTTCAAGATATAAAAACAGAACATATGAGTGAGAAAATAAAACAGGTAAAGGAAAGAAATATCTCTTTTACTCATAAAATATAATTAAAATATGAAGCTGAAAGGACTTAGTAACCATAGATTAAACCCAGTTTAAGAAAGAGACTAGTCAGGTGAAAGATTGAAGTTATTCAAGATGTAGGACAAGAAGACAAAGAAATAAAATGTGTAAATCATTAATAAATGCCCTAGATATTAAAATGAGGAGCTCTCATATATCTACCTGCTGTTTATTGATAGAAAAGAAAGAATAAAGAAGGATATTCTTCAAAATTGTGCAACATACCAATCTTCAGATTCAGAAGCATTGTGGGTGGTGTACACTAGATCTTTGTAGGTCTCTGCTTAAAATTAATAACCATTCATTGAGTGATTGCTATGTACCAGACATCATAACAACATTTTATATAGAGAGTAACTTTACTTCTGGTATGCAAAAATTTGTCCTTACCTTTGTAAAACTCAATGCAATGTTTGTCCCCAACTACTGTTCACTATCCAGTGCTAATACTTAACTCAGTTGTTTGCACATGAGCTCAGTCCATTCGAGTGACTTTGCGGTCAGCGAGAAATGTAACCACATTACTTTCAGGTTGAGATTGCCTTCTTTCTTGTTCTGCAGTGCTTCCTGAGGCTTCATGATCAGCAAATGCCTGGGCTTTGGTATTTTTCAAAAGGACCCAGTTGCCCATTAAAATCAAAGTATGCGGAGAGAGGATGCTAATCATAGGAATCAAATTCCCCACAAAAGTGAGATTTGAATTGCTCTGTAAGGCTGGCATGGTAGTTTGAGGTCAGGGAGGGACTCGTCATGTACCATACTAGAGCCCTCCAGTCTAGAGCCTCATCGCTCTACTCAGCTATCTTCTGTGAGTCCACACAAGGGTCGTTTCGTTTTTATATTTCACAAAAACTGTCAAAAAATACAGATTTTTTAAAAAATGAAATATCTTCCTCCACAACAAGCCTTTTCACACAAGTAAGGCTTTCGCTTGAGCTTTCTAACACTGCCCTTCTGAGCTTTGTCCTGAAATCTTACAAAACCAAGATTTGGCTCTTTTATAATTCATGGCATGTGCTTTCAACCCTTGAATGTTTCTTAGAGAAAGAGTGATTATGTACTTCAGTTCTATTTCATGGGACAGAGTATGTTTTTCTATGAAAGCTGAGGATTTACACGCTTTAAATAAAGTCAAATGCCTTTATTCTGCTCTTTCAGAGCAAAGCGAAACAGAAACATAATCAGGTGTCACCTTTTAAAAACGAATAGCATGTGAGACCAGACTACATCAATCCAAAGTTTGAGTTATGGACTCCACTTGAAAGAAATGCAATTTTATTGCTTTCAAATATACATAAACTTGAGTTAGGCTAATCAAGTGGTGTGTGATAAAGGTCCTTTGAGGGTTTTCTTTAGCCTATCAAGAAGCATGAGGTCTAATTATCACAGTTCACTGACTAATTAATATTCTCTGATACCACCAGATTGTTCTATTACACTAATGCCACTGGCTTATAATTAGCTCACAAATACTTCTGATTTATTTTTGTTTCACAACAATCTTTCTCCTAGAGCAAATCTTGCAAGTGTGTCCACTTTGGCAATTTTAAAATCCTCCTAATTTTTTTTACATTTTTAATTTGCTTAATAAAGCTTGATTTCAACCATACCCTTTTATAGTCAGGGTTGAGAAGGAATCCAAGCATAAGATGGGTCTGACTTGATTCCTCTCAATGAAGTGTATTTTAGTGAAGGAAACAAATGAAAGAGAAGAACCAGGCTATATCCAAACTGCTTACCCTTGTGATCATATTTCTTCCTCAGACTGGGACTCACATACATACCTCAAGAGATTGGATTAGGATAAAATAGGCTTTAAACATGAGTATTCTGCTTATTTTTGCTCTGTAGACAAACAAGTGCTATTCAAACATTGGGTATTATTATTTCAAATTTTGGATTAATGAATCCCAAGTTAGTGAGGACTTTTTATTTGTTTAATGTATGAGAAGAATTTGTTTAGTCAGATTTTTCCCAGGGGAACCACTTCTTGTGAGTCAGAAAGGTTTTCACGGAGTCCTCTGTGCTTCTCAGTAACACGGTTCTGTTTGCCAAGTATAGTCCATAGCTTGGGGGAAAAAAACACCTCACATCTCCTTGAAGATCCAAATTATAATCTGTCTCCTCCCAAAAACCTGGTGTGATCACTTTTAGTTACTTCTCAGCCTCCTCTTGGTGAATGAACCATACATCTGGATGAAATACAAGAAGAAATGACTGAAAACTTTTGAAGGTGAAGGTACTATGCTGGGGACTGGGGGCTGGGGGCTGAGGCTGGCTGAGGAGTGAAGAGGTAGCAGAATTTGAGCTGGAGAGAAACCCAAAGACAAATCCAACAGAAAGCCCGTCCAGGCCTCAGGAATTCATAATCAGCTAAAAAACACTCAACATTTACACCACAGGACTGAAATAATGGTGAATCCAAAAGAGAGATACAAAGTGTTGAGAAAGGGAAATTTGTTTTGACTGAGAGGACACAGGAAAGCTTCTTGAAGGCAGAACTATAGCTGAGTCTTGTATCCAATCTAGGGAAGAAGCTAAATCTGTGGCTAGATCTAAACTAGTGAGCTCTGGTATAGTTTTGGGCAAGACAGGAGAGACCACAAAAGCTAGATCTTGCAGTGCATGGTGGGACACCCATCTTGGTTTCTTTTCTCTTGTTGTTGAGACAAAATACCTGACACCCAGAGTTAAGAAGGAAAGGTTTATTTAGCTCACAGTTTGTGGAGGTTTTGGTCCATACTTGGCTGGCTCCAAGGCAGAGTGGCACAGGGCAGAGGGCAGCAGTTCATGGTGGTGGAAGATAGCAGAAGCAATAAGAGCGAAAGGGAGGAGCGGCAAAGAGCAAAGCCCTTTCCCTCCCTTATATTGTATGCAAACTACCTGCCCCAGCATGGGACTATGGATCAATCGAAAACTCTAGAAGCCTGCCCCGTGACTACATGAGGCATTGGGGAGACATCCAGACACAACTCATAACAGTGCCCTATTAAAGCAGGAAGAAATCTGCACCCTTATACAGAACTTTGCAAAAATTGCTCTTTATTTAAATCAATTTAATCCAGGTTTCAAGTTCCTAAACAACCAAGCAATTGGAATATCCCATCTCAGCCATGACAGGCTGCCCTCCCTGTCCATAGAAGTGAGTGTAGAATTCTTGTGGGGGGTCTACAGAAAATGGGGCAGAGGTCTCTGTGTTCCAGCCAATCTCAGTCACCACTGAGGCCCATGGTATTGAAGCTTCAGTGATCATTTGAACACTTGCTATTTCTGGCCAATAGCAGGGAGTGGGTATTTTTGCCTTGGCAGGTATTTTATCAAAGCCAAAAGAGGTCTCTCACCTTTCTGGGGCTTTATCTGAGAGGCGGCCACTTCCCAGGTTTATAACTCCTCTTCTTTTTTTGGAAAAATTACCATTTCCCCCTTGATAGTATGTTCTTACATCTTCCTCCTGCTTCAAGGACTGCCTGGTACAATAGTATTTGTCTATTTAGGCTGCTGTAACAGAATACCATAGGATGGGTGACTTAAATGGGATATTTACTTTCTCACAGCTGTGGGGACTGAGAAGTCTACAATCAAGGTGCTGGCTGATTCAGTGTTAGCAAGGGGTGCTTGCAGATAGCTGCCTTCTCATTGTGTGCTCACATGGCCTTTCCTGGGAGCTACACATGGATAGACCTATTATATTCTTGTAAGGGCACTAATGCCATCCTACAGATCCCATCCTCGTGACCTCATCTAAACCTAATTATCTCCTAAAGGCTCTATTTCCAAATTCTTTCCTGTTGCAGTTAATAAATCCAATGTGTGAAATTTGGAAAGACACAAACATTGAGCCCATAACAATGTATATAGTAAAACTTAAAGAGTTTTGCAAGTGGCAGGAAAGTCATTGGCTTTACACTGCAAAGAAAAGTGAGGCCCAGCTCTCTGTTTGAAACCTGGATAGGAGAGTGGAAGGCAGTGAACAAAACTCAAGGTAATAACATCTCAGGAAAGACAATAGCTACATGTTTTATAGCTTTTCTCATGTAGCTGTACGTTGCTGGTATTTACCTCTTTGTTTTGGTAACATTTTCAATCCAACTGTATTGTATCTTGAGGCCAGTAAATATGTTGTTACTTCTTTTTATCCTCTGTGGCACTTAGGCAAGTGGTTTGATCAGAGAAAGTGCTTGGGGATATTTGTTGAGTGATGGAAAATGTTCTCTAAGACAACCCATCATGGTATGGGGTGCCAACCTCATGTGGGTAGGAGTATGTGACATCTTGTGAATAAAACGTTTCCAACCAGTGTGTATGCATACACACTCCTCAAAAGGCAAGTAAATGAGGACTTCAAAGTTCTGAGAGAGTTTCTTATTTTGCATTACTTCCTTTTGGTGTTAAGTGCTGGAGAAATTAGCATGTCTGACCAATGCAAAATGTTCTAATCTGCTGGGTGGCATTCCCAGACAATTTAGCCATAGAAGTCTTATCAGCTAGCAAAGAAGCCACATTTCCAGAGGCTGCTGTGACTGAGAGCTGGGAGGAGCACAGATTGTGTGGATCATTATTACTATAATTAAGAAAACCTGTAAGACCCCCATCTTTCCCCATAAGCACACACACATACGTGTATACACTGACTACAATCGTAAATAGAAATTGTACTGTTAGTTTCCTGTGGCTGTTATAACAAGTTACCACAAACTTGGTGGCTTAAAGCAAGGGTGTTCTCTTGCAGGTTTGAATTCCAAAAGTCCCAGGTCAGTGTATCAGCATCCCTGGGACAAAATGAAAGTGCTGACAAGGCCAGGCTCCCCTGCTTGAGGGCACAGCACATTCCTTGCCTCTTTCAGCTTCTTTATTACGGCTCCAGCATTACTCAGTTTGTGGCTGTATTGCTTTGTCCATGGTCAGTGTCTTCACATCTGTCTCTGCCCCACCTTTACATCTCTTTCTCCTCTGTTTCAAAGCTCCTGCTGCGCCCTCTTAAAAAGGGACGAGTAATTACAGTCTGAACTCCCATGGGTCAGCCAGGACAGCCTCTACCTCAAGATTTGTAGTCACGTTTGCAAAGTCTTTTGTGGCCCCATTCATAGGGTTCTGGATTAGGACATGGCTCTCTCTTGAGGGACAGTTTAGCCTACAACAGAACTGTTCTTGTTACCAACTCAGATCTCTCCTAATTATAATTATTAATGGAACAATTAGCTGATTTGGGCTTTTGTCTTTCTTCTTTTTTTTTTTTTTTTCCTGGTCACAGCATTCTAGAAGTGGAGAGATAGACTCAAAGAAATCAATTTAACATTTACCGGCTCTGGCAAAAGGTCGATGAGGGATTTAATTAATTGGCTAAAATGAAAATAATATTACCTGGGATTTGTTTGTTCCTTGCCTAATTTAGCTCAGATAATCAAGAATCAATAATATATGTTGGGCTGAGAACCAAGAGGTAGATCAAATACATTCTTTATTTTCTTTTCATATTTTCTTCAGGCTTTTCTCTTACTAGTTAGGCAAATTACAAATTAATGAGCAGTGCAAAAGTTGATTATGAGATCTGACTGAATGGGCAGGAAACTCAGCTCTGGCTAAGTTTGCTCTGGATTTATTGTGACCAGTGATTTAACTTCACTGTGAGAATTTTGGAAAGTAAAACTAAGATCACATTTATTTTCTGTAGTTTACACTTGGATTCTTCAAAGATATCCACTCCAATGAATTTATGTTAGAAAAACATATGCTAAGTACTTTTGTGTTTCTAATGAAATATTTAATACTTTGGTGGCTTAAATATACCCAGATTCATGCTTTCATTTATCTGTTTATTCAGCAACTGCTTACTCAAGTGTAGTCCTGTGTCTGCTGCTGTTCTGGTTGCTGGGGAACCTTAGAAGTCAGTGCCTTGGTGTGTTCTTAAAGCATAACTTAAATATTGGCAGATCTAATTTAATTAGTGTACATTGATTTGCCCTCCGAACATCCAAAGAAAGAGGGTTTTAAAGAAATCTTAAGTGCATATTGACCTTGATTCACACTGTGAGTTGGGGCAGCACTAACAAGGCTGTGCTGTGGGTAGAAGGGCCTCTTTCCAGTTCCCCTCACCCTGACTGCACCAGAAAAAGCTCTAGGGCTGCTGCATTTTACTGACTAAGATGGAATCTGGAAAGCACTAGCTTCTTCAGCAGGTTGAAAAAACACACAAAATGAAGATCTGATGAGTTAACCAGTTGATCAAACTGATGAAGAGAACTAAAATCATCCTAACCCTAGGAAGGAAATTGTTAATACTTTAACACTGTAAAACATCAGTCAAATGCATAGCTATCATGTTAAATGATTGGTTAAGATACCTCTATGATTTTTAAATATAGGCACGAACTCAAATTTTACCTAGGTGTGGGTTCTGTTTCTTCTGCATTTCCGTTGTGAGCCTACCTGGTCTGCTTGTAATGTTATTGTACTTTTCATTCTTATAAACATCCTGTACGAGGGTGGCTGGTTGTCTGAACTGCACTAAAATCAAAAAACAAATGAGTGTAACAGCAACAGAAGAAAGGCAAGAGAATGAGGGAAGGATTAAGAGCAAGTTTGCCTCATCCTGGTGTTGAGAGTATATTCAACCCTGGAAACAGGAATGTTTTGCTCTGTTCAGAATGACTACATTTTAGCAGAAAAAACTCCATAGTAATTTGCTGATTTCTTCTCTTTCTTTTTAAAAGTGCAAATATTGTCTTTAGCTCCAGCACAATTTTTAAGTAGCAAGACAAAAATACTTAAGGCGATGTTATCATGTGTGTCTGGATGTCCCCCCAAAGCCTCATGCAGTCATGGGTCAGGCTTCTAGAGTTGATGACTGACTGACCACGATCCAATGTTGGGATTATGGGTGTGAGTGGTACAGCTGCCCTGGGGGGGGGTAGTTTGCATACAATATAAGGAAGAGAAAGAAGTTTGCTCTTCCCACCTGCTCTCCCTCTTTTGTTCTTGTTCCTTTCACTGTTTTCTGCCTCCCTGAACAGCTGCCCTGTGCCATGTGTGTCTTGGTTACTTTCTTCTCGTTGCTGGGACAAAATACCCAACACCCAAACTGAAGGAAGGAAAGGTTTATTTAGCTTACAGTTTATGGAGATTTCAGTCCATACTTGGCTGGCTCAGAGGCAGAGTGGCACATGGCAGAGGCCAAATGTTCATGGGGGCAGAACACAGCAAAAACAACCAGGGCAAAAAGGGGGGAATGGTGGCAAGCAGCCTCTTCCCTCCCCTTCTATTCTAAACAGGTTACCCCCACCTAGGGGGGTGGTGCAGCACTCACATAATCTCCATGCCCTCCTCTTCCACAGGCTCAGTATATGTACAAAGTAAGCACCCTGGCTTCCCGCTGCATCACTCAGCCAAACCTCTAGACTCCCCAAGTTGACACAGTGTATCAACCATAACAATGTGCTACTCTGCCTTGGAGCTAGCGGAGCATGGATTGAAACCTCCACAGACTGTGAGCTAAATAAACCTTTCCTTCCTTAACTTTGGGTGTTGGGTATTTTGTCCCAGCAATGAGAGAAAAGTAACCAAGACAGAGACTACTTTTACACTTCCACAACTCAACCCTTGACTTTTTTTAGCACAAATTTTATATTACCAACATTGAGTGGCTGAGTTTTATTATCTGTTGGCTCACATGTGTTTAAAGGAAACAATTTAGTACCAATAAGCATTTATTTAGACACAATTGTCAGTTCTAGTCTTTCATCATCTTTCTTCCCAATTACTTCTTTTCTGAAACTGGTTAGGTGAGAGTTGTATTACTTACCTTAAACATCCTGGATCTAGGCTGTCCAGAGGATCCAGCATGGCTGGAAATGATTATATCCCATTGATATCACAAAGTAAGACAGGGGGAAGATATCAAGGGCTCTGGGATCTGGCAGAAAAAGTTGGAAACTGGTACCACCCATTACTAACTACATGACCAGGGCTGAAAGATTTACCTTTTCTGAACTGCTGGCTCCTGTAGGGTGAATGGCAGGGAGTGGTGATATAGGGATCCCTGAGTAAGTGCAGGAGATGCACTGAGAGTACTTACCAGGCACAGCAAATGGTCAGGTCACTTTACATCCTGTGCCTTCAGCCCCTTCCAGCTCTCTGCACCTTAGTGTAAGAATTAAGCAGAGGTCGCCGTGTTTGATGTAAACCCTTTCTCTATCTGTCCCATACTGTCTGCAGCTAGCACACAGCACTTTAATGTAACACAGGTTTCACTTTTTTCTTTTGACTGTCAATTCTTTAAGGGCATATATTTTGCCATGTTTCTGTTGCCCCACCCCAACACCTGGAAATTTATAGTTTTATAACAGCTTGTAAAATAAAATGAAATAAAGTGGATACAGTTTTTCTTTTAAATATGAATATAGTTCTATAGTTTGAATCTTGAATGGCCTCCAATGACCCGTATGTTTAAGATTTGGTCCATGGGGCTGTTAGGAAGTGCTAGAGCCTTTAAGAGGCGGGGGCTAGTAGGAGGAAGTGAGGTCATTATGGGCGTGCACTTGAATGGGATGTTGGGACCCCAGTCCCTTCCTGTCTCATTCTTTGCTTCCCAACTGCCATGAAGTGAGCAGCCTCCTCTGCCACATACTCCCGCTGTGATGTTCTGCCTCACCCTGAGCCCAAAAGCAACAGGCCAACCAACCACGGACTAAAGCCTTCAAAACTGAGCCCATGTTAACTATTTTTTGTTTAAATTGATTCTCTCAGGTATTTTGTCACAGCAATGGAAAACTAACAGAATAGTTGAATTTATGCATTCATGTATACGTCACATATATACAGAATGCTTTTATACAAAAGATGCCACATCTCTCCTTAATTTCAAATATATAGAAACATTTCCCCGAACTGATAAAAAAATGTAATAGTTTTAAAAATGAACTTCCTAAGGTAATTGAGCAATTTAAGTCCTTTTCACAGCAAAACATGAGCATCTATCTATGTACAGTTATGTGCTTCATGTTTCAGTCACAAATGAACCATTTTAATAGTGGTCCCATAGGATTATATCACCTACTGACCTCTGACCCATTTTGCATGTACAACTACAGTCTATGATACAAATGCCATGTAAAATGAACTTCTGACACATTTCTTAGAATGTGTCCCATGGTTAAGCATCACATAATCAGACCCTATTACCTTTTCTTACCCTATTCGGACCCTATCTTCTACCCAGGGGGATGGACAAAGCCAAATCGATTTCAGCTGAGACTTTTGCTGTTTGGAAAAACTCATGCCTACTTTTCATGGCCTTGAAGAAATCAGAAAACTCCTCCATTACTGTTTATTATTCCTGATTGGCACACTCAGTTCACTGTTGACTGAAGTTTATCAGCACAAAAGGTGTTGAAATATTGCCATGCTAATCAGGAACCTTGATGGTATGTGTCAAACCCTTTTGGCTAATTCACAAGATTTTCTTTTTCTTATTTGCCTGAGTTATTGATGATAGCTCTAGTTGATAGTATTCAGGCTCTTACATACCAAATGTAGCCCAAAAGTTTGGAAAGCTAATTAATGCATTCACTAATTAAGCCTTAAAACCAATGAAAGAAATCTATGCCAAAGTTCCTGCTTCACAGATGTTTATCCAAAGATATCTCTTTCAATATCTATGAAGCTAGTATAGGCACATTTAAGGGAAGGAACAACACCAATAGTTTATAGGCTCTTCAATGTGATAGAAAAAGAGAGGTTCCTTTGTTGGGAAACTGGGCTCCTCGCCCACATCCAGAATTTATAATCTGGCTAAAGATGTAGATATTTTAGTAATGTGTCCACCTTTGTAGCCTTATTAGTAAAGTTGTCTGTCAACCACATGAACATAACATAGTCTAATCAGGTGGATCATACAGGTCACTTTTCAGAACATGTGTTCATTGCTAAGTCACTACTGGTCGGTACAGAGCTCACTCTCTAAAGAAAACTGGATCTCTTAGTTATCAAGTTGTATATTATTATTTAACCTCCATTATTTTTTGTTTGCTACAAGCCATGACAGTCTTGCTCTGCATCTCTCAACAATCTGCTTACACCATCTTGTCTATACACCGGGGCCTCTGGGAGATTATCTCATCTGGTAGAGAAACCATCCTTTGTCCTAAAGAGTAAGTGTTAATAGTGATAATGACAATAATATGGCCAACAATTCACAGCACTGACTACGCACTCAGTATTATTTTAAACCTAATGATTCACCTTTGGTCACTCTCCTGGTTACTTTTCTCTCATTGCTGAGACAAAATACCCAAAGCCCAAAATTAGGAAAGGAAAGGTTTATTTACATCACAGTGTGTGGAGGTTTCAGTCCATACTCAGTTGGCTCCAGGGCAAGGGGGCACATGACAGAGGGCAACAGTTCATGGTGTCGGAAAACAGCAAAAGCAACAAGAGTAAAAGGGAGGAGTGCAGAAAGCAAGACTCTTTCCCTCCCTTATTCTGTATGCAGTGTACCTGCCCCAGGGCAGGTGTAGCACTTACACCAACAATCCCAGCATTGGACCACGAATCATGCAAAAACCGTAGAAGCCCACCCCATGACTGCATGAGGCCTTGGAGGGACATCCAGACACAAACCGTAACAGACGCTGTGTGAGGGGGTATTATCCTCCATTTGCAGATGGGAAGGCTGAGGTCAAGTAACTTAGTCCAAGCCCTACATCCGGTATGTAATGGAGCTGGAATTTGAATCCAGGCGGTCTGTCATTGGAACCAGCACCTAAGCAACACACTCAAAGACCCTGTGAAATGAGCAGGGTATATCTGGTGCATCGGGAGTTTAATCCACATGCAGACAGGGCCTGCATGTGCTAGTAAGGAAGCTCTTTGAACATAACCAGGGCTCTCTCAATGCTATTTAAGTAACTCTGCTCTATGAACATGATGCCAGCGTCAACCCCGCAGGAGTAGATGCAGTGCTGGGTGTTCAGTAGACACAGTATCTGTAAAATACAAGGCATAATTAAATAGGAAAGATAGACGGTAACATTTTGTGGTTATAACCAGTAGACCTCCCTGTGATGAGACATTAAATTATAATGCCAGTGTTGCTTTCCTCATATACACTTGCATGCAATACAGTGTGGTAATAGTCTCAAATGCAGTGCAGGTGTTTGCCTCCGTAAGTATGTTACTCACAGCCTCTTTATTTACCCTGGATCACTGGAATTTAAATTAGCTGTTATTGCTGTTTGGTGTTCAGCCACTCGCATTCTTGGCTAGCCAGTATAAACTCAGATGCAGTCATACAGGGATTCTTGTTTCCAGCACTTACTCAATACCCTGATTTGGTGCAGGAATGTCAGTTTGATTACTTCAGTATCTGTTACCTAAGTATTTCAGAAAGAAATAGACCCTGCTTCAGTTTTATCTTATAGACTGTTATAAAACCAAATGAGATCATGTCTGTAAATGGCTTTGAGCTCTTTGGTAGAAAATACGTTATAAATAATATGTCTTTTATACATCATAACCTTTTGCTGGTAAAGAGCTCAAAATTACCTTACATGGAATGTGATTGGGACATTAACGCCAGTCTCCTTTGTACTTATTCTGGGAGGAGCAAGTCTTCTGAAGAAATAGAAAGTTCAATGGACATGTGTAAACTGTTAGGGTAAAGTTTTCCTTTATTTAAAATTCTTCCTAAAATTAAGCAAACAAAACCCCATGGAGGAACATGTGTGTGTGTGTGTGTGTGTGTGTGAGATTCTTATGGGACAAACTGTATTCACTGACCTCAGTATTATTCAGTCACACCATATTAAGAGACAGGGAGTATTTGCTGTTACTACCTATGCATTTGCATTCCTATCAAGCACGTGGATGTGTACCCTGACATTTATTTTACATTTGCAAGATAAACTGATGCACAAGCCAATGTTCAAGATAATTTGAATGAAAATAATATCATAGCATGATAACTACCTGACCACGTTTAGAACCATTGCATTGGTAACTGGCAGAAGCCAGTTCTGGGCCTTTTGGGTTTGAAACTAAAGACAGAGTCTAAGCAGGCAACATAATCACCGTGACTGATCAGGCAGTGAAGCCCTGCAGGCTCTATCAGAGCCTTCTCCAGGTGTGATGCTAAAGAGTGACCCAGGGCCTGGGATATAAAGGCCCGTGTGGACTTCACAGGACATAGCGTGGTCATTCCAGCTGGCATCTGCCTGTTTGGGGAGAAGCTTTTGCTCCTGAGCAACTTCACAGGCACCCGATAAACTCTGGCCAGATATTTTGGGCAAACAGAAGCAGTTGTAACAGATTTCTATCATAACTGTTCATAATATATGGCTAAATAAAATCTGGGACCAAAACTTTATTCCTGAAAAATAAGTTATTATTCTTGCCAGGATTGTCTAATTTCTTTATTGATTTCATTAAAACAGAATTAAATCTGCCTCCCCTGGACAGATATGGGGAATAAGCTGATTTGAATGAAATGCTAGCTTGCAGGACTATCTGGCCGATGTTGATAGCACCACACCAAGGCAATCCATGTAGTGAGGCAGGCCAAAGGTCTGTCTGTCTAGAGAGGTGAGGGGCTGTTTATGGGGTCAGAGGAGTGCAGGACTTGGTGAGATGCCAGGCCAGCAGCAAAGGTCACTGCTGTCCACTTCACAATTCGATCTGGGGCCTAAAGGGTCTGAGTGGGGATGGCCCCCAAAGAAAGTTACACTTCCCCTGTCTTTTAGCAAAGTCAGGCTGTTTTCCTCTGAATTCTATGAGTGGAAAAAACAGAAAAATGAGACAAAGAACAGACCTCAACCAATCAAAATATTCCATCGTACGAAAGACATCTATTTATCTAGACCATGTAAACTAAGGATGTAACTTTGACCTAAAGTAACTCATATTGCTCAAATTAATATTCCTGTTATATGTTGTTATTTAATCATGTTGATATTATTGACTTACTTAATTGACCAGTGAAGGAAACAGAAACTCATAAATGTACACCTATCCATTGGATGGTGTTTCTGACTCAAGAGAATTTTTAGTAGAATGACCCAGTAAAGTTGTCCCCTGAAGACAAAACCATATAAAGAATCCATAATTCATTTGAATGTAATTTAATTATGCTTAAGAGTATACTTCTGAGAAATATAAAAAGAATGCAAGAATATGGCAAGTTCCAAGACCTTTAAGGTAGCATTTCATAGGGCTCCATCAGGTTCAAATTCAGAAATGTGTGTTAGGGACTTAGCATGTGAGAGGGAGCTGCAGGTTCCTAGTGGTAGACAGAATAAAGGATCGTTTTTTTTTTACTTGGATCCAGGAGGAGACAGAGATCAGTCTGCTTTTGTACTTAAGGGGCCACTGACAGAACAACTATAAATGAGTTAAGTGCCTCACCTGAGAGTCACAGAGGCATTTCCACAGCTTGGTACCTAAATCTTCAATAGATGTGATCAGTCACAACAAAAATAAATGGCCTGAGGACCTTCCAGCTGTGTTGCCAAGCTGCAGACTACATTTCAAAGGACTCAGGAACTCAGCCCTGAGGCTGCCGCTCTTCTCCTGCTGTCTTCTTCCAACACCTGGAGCAGGTTGTCGTCATCATCAATGACTCTTTCAGTTCCACATCTCTACTTGTCAAATGTATGAGCTCCCAGACCAAAGCTGGACTCTCACCAACATAGGCACATAGCCAGACTAAGACAGCCAGGATTTTGGAGAAAGGCTACTTTGGCCCTGGTGGACTGTGCCTTATGAAATTCTCTTTATCCTCAGAGACAGGAGTAATACTTAGTATAATTTCTCCTCCACTACTTCCCAGAGACCTTTAGATACCAAGCCACATCGAAGCTGCAATCAAAACAAGATGAAGTTAGTATTAAAAAATGTTTTGGTCTTTGGTATAAATAGATTTTTATTCTCAAGTAGGAGAAATAAACTGACACATATGCTACCATTTAGGGGTTGACAAACTGTACTAAAACGTAGCCCGTACTTAGAGAAGAGTTCTCAGTAATCTGTGAGGTCAATGTCACCTTGATTCATAATATCCTACTTTTAAGATATTGACACTGAAATAAACAAAAAGTAACTTTACATTAAAGTTTTGCACAAGCCAGGTATGTGGCTCATGCAGGCAGCCCCAGCAGTCTGAGGAACTGAAGAAGGAAGAATTCAAGTTGGAGCCCAGCCTGGGCAACTTAGAAACTTAGCAAGACCCTGTCTCAAAATAAAACATTAAAAAGGGGTGGGGCTCTAGCTCAGTGCAAAGGTCCTAGGTTCAGTCTCCAGTACTAAAAAGGAAAAAAAAAGTTTTGTTCATTGTGCTTTTATAACTAAAACAATATAATTGAGTTTTATGCATTTTGGAAACCACATAAGACCTCAGAAATTCTGCAGAAAACTTTACATGGGATGGTGGTAGCTCCAGTTCATAAAATCAAGTGGCAAACACACACGACCAGATCAAGGCCACAGAAAAAAATATTGCAGAGCCATTTGGAGAAGCAGAACATCCCCCCACAAGGACTTTGGGCACAAGCTGACAGACTACCGGGCTACTATCTATTGCAGTATGTGTAGCTCAAACTGTGGTTTGCTGCTCCTGGGAGGAAGACCTTCCTGCCTTTTCACCTTGTCACTTCCTTCAAGTGTCTCTCAAAGTGATGGCAAATAACTGAAGTCTTTGGAAGGGTTAATTATAGCCTTGTGACTATACACATAAAAGTGTGTGGATTCACACATCCATGGGCAGGGGGATACGGAGGAAAGCCAGCCACTGGTAACATATCATATACCCTCAATCTTTTAACACATGCTCACTTGGCCTAAACCACTGGGGATACATGCATGACTCTCCCAGAGCCACCCAGCAGTGAGACATACAAATTACAGCCCTGTCAGGAACATATTAAATCCAAATAAATAAACAAAACATTCTCAGTATCTTATTCCCTCAAGGCTAAGTACCTTTGTTATCCACCAGATACCATAACCCCCTTTCATTTAAAATGTGTTTATGAATCTCTTTTCTTTTCAGATATACAACTTAGTTGGTTTATTACCCTTGCTTTCAAAATGTGTTCTTGAATCTGGTTTCAAAATACGTGCTAGAGTTTTATTATGTATTTAATTTATGAGCATAAGCCTTCTTTCCTTTGTGGATTACAAAACAATCTCCAGAAGGATGAAGAGGTTTTGGATTGTACTCAAAAGAGAATCCTTGTAAAAATGATGGGTTAATTCAGATGGAGCTGTTGCCCGGCTGCCACCTGACTGGTGGATGCCCCCCTTATTTCTTCTTGCATGTAGGGTTTTTTCTTTAGGGAGGGGCAAAAGAAAGAAGAAATTTCAAAATATTAAAAAGAAAATTACTAAGGCAATGTTTGTTAGAAGTTCTACAAAACTTGCTTAATGCCTCCAGCAACCCAAAGGACAAGAGTAAATAAAATGGTGTGGAGGATTGATTCCACTTACTGGTGTCTTTTCGCCATTCTTACCTTAGGAATATCCACCTGTGTTGTTGCATTTATGTTACAAATTAAGAGGAAGTTGTTGCTCAGCTGAAAAGGTTTCTAACAGCAAGAGTGAAGACAGGCAAAGTTGCTTTGAGTCAAGATCTGGAATCCAGACTGGAAAATACAGAACTAGGCTAAGAGAGAAAGAAGGAAGGAAGTAGTCTGTCTTTACATAGATTTTGCTTATTCTTCATTTACTTATTCTTTCAATATTTCTCCACTGCCTGGCATTGGCAAAACCCTATACACGTTGCTGTATTTATAAAGCTTAGCAGAATGAGATAAAGAAAATTAGAATATGAACAAGCAAAATAATAAAAGAATATATAAGATAGGGCCTGAGGATGTAGCTCAGTCGTAGAGCACTTGCCTAGTGTTATGGTTGTATCTTAATATTCTCCTCAAGCCTCATGCATTGTAAGTGGGACCTTTGGGAGATGATGGGATTATAGCGGCCTCATAGCTGATTTGCTATTAGGAAGTAGGTCCTGAACAGAAGAGACGGGTCACTGTAAGAGTAACCCAGAAGGTTATATCCTTTGACTCTCTCTGCTTCTTGTTCATTGTGTCATGTGCAGTTCTCCTCCTCTATGCCCCTCTGCCTTGGTGTCTTGTCTGTGGACCAACATATGAGTCAGTAAATCTCTACTCCCTAAAGTGTGGGTGTCAGGTATCCCCAGGAACAAGGGTAGTAAGACACCTCACATGCATAAACTCTGATTTTTATCCCCAGAACTGATAATTGTGAGATAGACGATAGACAGCTATATCGATAGATAGATAGACAGACAGACAGACAGACAGAACAAGAGAGAAAGGGAAGGAGGGAAGGAGGAAGAGAGAGAGGAGGAATTATGTTTGAAAGAAACTTTTCAGAAATGATCTCTGAAACTTCACCTGGTTTTAAAGAATGAGAATTTTTTTCCCACTGTGTTTTAGAAAGAAGTAAGGCACAGACTCTAGGCAGGAACAAGAACATGCCCAAGTGTGCAGAGGCATGACTCAAAGTGCCACATTTATAAAATTTCAACTGTCACTGGAGCATGATTTTCAAGGGAGAGAGTAGCAGTACCTAAAGCTAAAATTTTAGTGAAAATGTGATTGAAAGTCAACATTATTTTAGAAGCAGTGCAAACTGTGGAGGCTTCCGAGTAGGGCATGCGTTGGTAGATTTCCATTCAGAGGGCTCAGCCTGTTGCTCATGTAGGGGGAAAGAGGACATTAGAGGGAAAAGAGGTAGCAAAGTGACACCATTAATCTTCATGGGAGAGGTCAGACCTAACCTAAGGCTGGGGCTACAGGGGTGGAGAGAATATATATTTGGTAAATGCGTGACAGGTAGAATTAGCAGGCGTTGTCCCAGTGGATGGCTAATGTAGTTTGCATGGCAGAAAAATTGGCCAGTGGTGGTTTGGCTTTTATTTATTATGGTAAGCTAGCCTAGCACACATTTTACACAGCTGTAGTAAGCTTTTCTTTTTGTTTCCAATATATGAAAAAACAATTTGTGATCCCACTCACTGTAGGTGGCTAGTGTCTCCCTTACACTGTATGCCAATAATCATTTCAGTTTCTCAGTACTCAAATTGGCCACTCCCTATTCAAGGAATGAACTCAGGCATCACGTTTAGATGTGGCATCAAATTATTATGAAAGCTGGACTTCCGGGAAGATGGCGACTGGGTAGGCAGCAGAGAGAGAACCTCCCAGAGGAATACCACCCAGACAATGGAATATAGCAATATGAAGACAGAAAGGAGAGAGGTGTGTACCCTGAACCCAAGAAGGATCTGAAATGGGAACTGAAGCCCTAGGAAAGACCAAGCAAAACCTCTCCTGGAGGAAAGGATCGGAGAGACGCTGTGGCAGAGTTGGAGGGAGAAGAGACGGAGAAAGAGAAAGCCACTGCTTCAAACACACTCTTGGCCCAAGCCCTCATTCCAGCAATCACAGCTTCAGCTTCGGAGACCCACGCTCATGGAAGCCTCCCGACTCGGCCAGGGGAGAGCGGAGTTCCAAAAGCTGGTCCAGGTCTAGAGAGGAGAGGGCGCAGCCAGGAAAAGAGGCAATGGTAGTTGGGAACTGTTGTCAAATCCAGTGTGAGGATGAGAGGTTGCAACAGCCACTGAAGCGGAGTCCCCACCCTGCAGCAACCTTCCTAATCAGCACCTAGAGGCAAGGTGGAGCCAGAGCAGCCAGTACACATCCCACCACACCTAGCTCTATGCCTGCCTCGAGGCTGTGGCCTCCTGCCTCTGCACTGTGTGGGTGGCTGCCAGTGGGGAGCGGTGGGGTGCATCGGCAGCAACATCAGAGCCACAGCAACTCCCAGGGATCCAGCCAAGGAACAAATGGGAACTGGAGCACAACAGCAAGAGAGAGCTGCAGATGGAGGTGGATCACACGACACCACGCCCTTCTCACTCCAACATCAAGCAGGAAGCATGAACTGAGTTACTGGGCTTCAGCTCCCACCCTGAATGCCCTCTGTGAGCACCTTGAGCCTCAGCAACCTGTGCAATCACCACCTGTTCCTGACAGCAATGGGACGAGTCCACAGGCTTCAGGACTCACCCCAAACTACTAATACGAGCAACAAGAGTGTCTCCATACTGCTTGCATATATGAACCTTGTATGAACCCATGGCGACCGGGTAGGCAGCAGAGAGAGAACCTCCCAGAGGAATGCCACTCAGACATACGAATATAGCAACATGTGAAGGACAGAAAGGAAAGAGGTGGATATCTTGAACTCGAGAAGGATCTGAAATGGGAACTGAAATCCTCAGAAAGACTAAGCAAAACCTCCTCTGGAGGAGGGGATCGGAGATCTGCCATGGCTCAGTCGGAGGGAGACGAGACGGAGAGGGAGGAGGTCACTGCTCCAAGCACACCCTTGGCCCACGCCCTTGTTTTGACATTCTCAGCTTCAGCTTCGGAGACCCATTGCCCAGCTGCAAGGGGTGGGGAATGGTAATGCTGGAGATCAGGAGGAGGTGGGAGGAGAAGGGCCTCTGGCATCAAGGCAACGGGACAGAGCCAAAAGGGTCACAGAGGGCACCCCGATGGGGGTGTGTGCCCCGTGGCTGCTCCGCTGTGGGCCCCGTGGCTGCTCTGCTGTGGGCCCCGTGGCTGCTCCACTGTGGGCCCCGTGGCTGCTCCACTGCTGTTCTGCAGTGGGCCCCGTGGCTGCTCTGCTGAGGGCCCCACTCAGGGCACCTCATGGACTGGACCTGCCCCCACCCATAGCACGATGACAGGGTGGAGCCGGGCAGTCCGCTGTGAGCATATGTGCTTTCCCACCTCCAACCATGGCAGTTTGTATACACCCATGTATGTTATAGTATAGTCTGAGGCAGCTATATGTCTTCCCAAGGTGAGAGTCCAAGGATATAGATAAACCCAGGAGTACAGTTATTATCACAGAGAAGATGACTGATTGAGTGGTAGGGCAACAGAGATGAGGGAGGAGAAAATTGAATGATCAAATGGGCCATCATCTGTGTAACTGAGTAACAGATGTGAAGGTAACACTATGTAGGACAACATCCAGAGCTAATTCCCTTCTATGTTCTCTATAATTCTGTATTTCCTCAATCGTTTTTGTATTAACAGAAGTGAAGATAACTTTATATTATACAGCATCCAGTGCAAATTCCCTACTATCTTCTGTATAATTTGGTATTTCCTTTAATGTTTTGTGTTAACTAATGTGAAGATAACTATGTAATACAACATCCAGTGCTAATTCCCTACTATATTCTGTATAACTTTGTGTTTTCTGTATTGTTTATGGCTTTTCTGGTTCATATGTCTCCATTCTTTGGTCTTTAAAATAAAATTAAAAAAAAATTATTATGAAAGCATCTTAATGTTTACTTTTACATTGCTATATTTCTGTCGCTATGGACTACTAAAAAATCGTTCTGGGATCAGGGAAAATTGGCAGCAAAATTCAGCCTCTCCAAGATCTGTAATCCAGACTGGAAAATAAGAACTTGGCTAAGAGAGAAAGAAGGAAGGAAGGAAGGGAGGGAGGTAGAAAGAAAGGAAGAAGGAAAAGGAAGAAAAGAAGAAAGAGAGAGAAAGGAAGGAAGGTAATCAGCAGGAACTGACGGAAAAATTAGAAGCTATTAGAGAAATTGAAGAGATAGTAGGCAGCACAGAGCAAAGAATGACACAAGCTGGATGCTCCCTGGCTTGCAGGTTACAGGAGGGTAAATTGGTTCTGCAGAAGCAGTGTAAATGGGCAGAGCTGGGAGATGTAGGGACAAATAATGACATCCCATGGCTGTTGTAAACTATAAAATGCAATGTGGGATTTTGCACCAGAAGGATGCCTTTAACCTGCCAGTCAACATCCAGAGAGGGGTTCCAGTAGCGGGTGCCCACCATATGACCCGAGAGTGCTTAATCAGGTACCATTTCAGGAAAGGGTTGATTGTCTAAATCTGGGACTCAGAAAAACGAAAACAACTTCACTTCAGGACTCTCAGTTGAGAGTCCTGGGTAAAAGACATCCATGGGAGAAAGCAGTGGACAGCGAGCAGGTAAGAAAGAGATCCTCTGTAAAATTTAAACTCAGGCAAGGGTGGACATGGGCCCTGCCCCCAGAGTGAAAAGCTAGGCCTGGCTTGAGGTACAATGAGAAAAGGCTGGGTTTAAAACTACCTGGATTAAGGACTTAAACCCCTGTCCTGTTCTGAGGTCTAACTGATGACCTTTATCATCTGCTGTGGAGGACTGCCACATTGCCTTCCCCCTGACCCAAGTGCGATTGTGCTTGTGAGTATCACAGACTGTATAGAGGTGATTTCCTAAACTGGCTTCTGGTTTGAACAATGAGTCTGGCCTCTGGCCAAGGCTATGTACATGTCTTCATGGAAGCAAGCAGATGGCACGGTGGGCTAGCACTGCTCCCCACCAACAGAGATAGCTGAGCCCAGATAACTGAGCTATGAGACTGTGTAGCTAAGATATAAGATAATGTCTCTGCTGAGGCCTGTGTGACTCCAGAGAAATTCCTTCCCAGAACTGGCTACAAAACAGGTTGCTCATTAACATTAACATTAACATGGCTGTTCTGTTTCTTTCACGAGAATGCTTCATTCCTTCTTTTACAAGCCTTGCCTGCCTAGCTGTTTCTCTAGCACAGCCAGCCATAATCCCCTCACCATTTTCCTCAGGGTAAATATGATCAATAAATACCAAGGTTCTGGCTGCCTCGTGGCCTTTTTTCCCCAACGAACTGGCCGTCCAAGATACTTATTGCACTATTATTTATCTCACTTTTTTTGCCATGCATCATAACACCTTGCTGGAAATTGGGGGCTCATGGTAGAGGTGCCCAATATCTACCAACGTGAGCAAGGACACACCAGGGAGTGGACATCACCACGGCCTGAGGTAAGCAGAGAATCTCAGTAATGGGAGGAGTAACTCAGAGGCTGTAAAGCTAGGTGGAATAAACAATGACTTGCTGGACTCCAAAACTGCCAATCCTGGAAGGAAACCATTCATTCAATAATAATAAGAATTTTTTTTTTTTAATTTCTGGACTTCTTTTCTTTTCTTTATTCTCTCTTTCATTGTCATTGGTTTATTGGGGAATTTTCCTTCATCATTATTTTTTTCTTCTTTTTTATACTCCTTTTTCTTTTTTCCATTTAATAGTTTCTATTTTATTGTCCACATTATCTTTTTTCTGCCTTTTTATTTTATTTATAATTTTTTGTTACACTTATCTAATTCTATAAATATCCTTTTACTTCTTTTAGGATCCATTGTCTTTCTCCACCTCATCTCCCACTGTGTAATTTTTAAATTCTTCTTCCTGCATTCTCCCATTCCTAACCCCCTATATTTTTAACAGTATAGTCATTGCACTTCATAATCTTTATATAGTTACTCTAGGTTGCTACTATTGAATTATTTTCTATCATTAGTGGAGGGATAGTTATCACATTTGGCAGATTTTGGCTACATGCTAATATCTTATTTATCTTAGTGATTATACATTAATTATAGGTTTCTTTTCTAAGGTTAAGGATGGTACATTATTGGATCTTACGGAATACTGATATCTAGTTTGTCTTGGATGGTGCTACTATTAACTTGATATTGCCAGGGTCACATAGTTGTTGCTGCTAATAGGTGTTCTCTGTCTGCCAATACCCAAACCTTTCTGACATTAACAGTATTGCAGTCCAGTTCTGCCAGACTGAGTACAGAGCCAATTATATTGCATTGACATAGATGGTTGGATCTTGGGAAAAAGACAAAGGACTCTAACTGGCTATGCCCAGGAAGTGCCACTAAAAAGCAGACAAACTAAAGCATCTCTGACTAGCAACAAAGTCTTTCCACTATAAATGTCCAGAAACCTAAGCACAAAACAAAAAAGAGAGACACGAGGAGACAAGGCAAAAAAATGCCTCCCAAAACTCCCAACTCCCCAAAAGTTGATCCATGTGGCATTCAGGGGAATGATAGCAAAAGTAACACATCCAAATTACTCTAAAGGGTAATGGAAATTAACAGATCAAAAAGGTCCTCAGTGAATGCATAGAAAATGTAACTAATCAGATAATGGATGTACTAAACAAAACAATCAGGGAGCTTTCAGGAGACACCAAGAAAAAGCTAGCTGAGTTCATCAAAATGATAAAAATATAAATGATGAGTTTATTGGAGAATTAGGGCCCATAAAAAGGCTCCAAACAAATCCAGGAAAATCCAGGAGATTAAAAATTATATTGCAAGTATGGGCAGGGCTGGGGGTATAGCTCAGTGGCACAAATGCCTGCCTGGCAAGCACAAGGTCCTGAGTTTGATTCCCAGTACAAAACAAAAACAAAAACAAAAAAGTATGGGCAGCAGAGGAATCAAATGTGAGGACAGAATACAAGAGTTAGAAGATAGGGATGCTTTCAAAGACCAATTACAAGTGATACCTTTAAAATAGTAAGAGAATATGAAAACTGCATCCAACAACTGCTGGATGAAGCAAAGAAAAATAAGATGAATTGGAATAAGTGAAAAATCAGGAGACAGAACAAATGGAATAGAATCCTATTCATACAAATAAAACTTTCCAAATATAGGGAAAGAATTAAAAACACTGATAAGTGAGGCATGTAGACCACTAATATGTACAATCAGAAAAGAACCTCTCCACAACACATTATAGTTAAGATCCCAGAAGTTCAACACAGGGAAAGAATCTTAACATGAGTTAAAGAAAAGCAATGAATTGATTATAAAGGTAAACCCATTAGAACTACTGCTGACTACTAAACACAAACCTTAATTATAAGGGGGACCTTACCAGTCTACTGTCACAAATACATCAATTAGACAAAAATAACAAAGAATATCAGAGGTGAACCAAACCTTCAAACAAACAGACTTAATAGAGACCTACAGAGTGTTCCACCCAACAACTTCCCAATAGCATATGGGACTTTCTCTAAAAGAGACCGCAAATATGCTAGTCCATAAAATATGTTTACATAAATGCAGAAAAATTAAAATTATCGCATAGATATTATCAGATCACAGGGCAATGAAAGTAGGAATTGATGACAAAAGAAACCACAGAAATTATGCAAATTCACAGAAATTAAATAGAACCCTCTTGAATAAGGAATGAGTCAGAAAAAATCAAGAAAGAAATTAAACTCTTCCTAGAATCAAATGATAATACCAGGACAACATATTAGAACTTATAGTCCTAAGAGGGAGATTTATTGTTGTGAATGCCCATATTGAAAAACAGTGAATCCAAATAAGGAAATGATGCACCCTGAGGTTCTAGAAAAGTGGAACAATCCAAATCCAGAGCTAGTACACAAAATGAAATTATGAAGATGTGAGCAGAAATTAATGAAATTGAGATGAAAAAACATACAAAGAATCAATGCATTAAAGACTTGGTTCTTTAAATACAAAACAGACAACTCCCTAGCCAATCTTACCACAAAAAGGAAAGAAAAGACCCAAATCAATCAGAAGTGAAAAAACCACAACAAACTGCCAAAATCCAGAAGATTATTAGTAACTATTTTGAGAAACTGTACTCTAATAAAATGGAAAACTGAGAAGAAATGTATAGAGCCCTAGATACATGAGAAATGTCAGAGCTGAACCAAGAAGATATACAAACCTTGAATAATCTAATATCAGTCAATAAAACTGAAGAAGAAAAAACCTACCAACCAAGAAAAGCTGAGGTCCTGATGAATTCACTGCCTACTTCTACAAGAACTTTAAGGAAGATCTAACACCAATACTCCTCAAACTATAATCAAAATCAAAAGGGAAAGAATTCTCTCAAAGTCATTTCTGGAAGCTAGCATTAACCTGATTCCAAATTCAGGGCAATCTGTAGGATGAATATAGATGCAAAATCTTCAACAAAATACTGGCAAACAGAATGCAAAAAAAATCATCAAAAAGATTATATATTATGGCCAAGAAGGACACATCCAGGGATGTTTCAACATATGCAAATCAATAAACATGATACATCCCATAAACACAAGCAGAATTGTACCAAAAAAGAAAAGAAAAAAAGACTGGTGATAAGTCCAAGTGGCAAGTTTTAAGTCTGAACAGTATGCCTCAGACATAAGTCTGCAGTCCTTAAACAGGTAGGTCATTAAATGAGGAATATTTGTATACAAAGAACTCAAAAATTAGACCCCCCCAATAAAAGAACTAATCAAAAATGGGCAGGTGAAATTAAAAGACACTTCACAGAAGAGGAAGTACAAATGGCCAATAAGTACATGAGGAAATGTTTCATATTGCCGGCCATTAAGGAAATGTAAATTAAAACAACAGAGACCTCCACCTTACCTTGGAAAGAATGACCATCATAAAGAAATCAAACAGTAAATGCTAGCAGGGCTGTGGAGAAAAGGGAACCCTTTTACATTGTTGGTGGGAATCAGTATGATGATTATGGAAATCATTATGGAAATCAGTATGATGATTCCCCCAAAAAATAAAATTAGAAATTGCATTTGACCTAGCTATTCCCCTCCTAGCCATCTTCCCCAGAGTTAAAAACTACATATTACCATGATTCAGGCATGCCCATGTTTACAGCAGCACAATTCACGGTAGCTAAGTCTTGGTGCAGCCTATATGTCCGTTGATAGATGAATGAATAAAGAAAATATGGCATTTATACACAATGTACTATTACCATGCAATAAAGAAGGATAAAATTAAGCTGCTTTTAGGAAAATGGATGAACTTTGTGACTATCATGTTAAGCGAAATAAATCAGATGCACAAGAAAAAAGGTTGCATGGTTTCTGTTACATGAGAAACCGAAAATATAAACATACAGCAAAAAAAAAGATGAATAGAAAATGGGATGATAGACCTTTTGCATATGGGGAGGGGATCAAGAGATAGAGGGGGAAGGAGGGGAGAGGAAAAGCATTTAAAAGAGAGAACAGGAATGTGTTATGTGCATGTACCATCTCCCCATGAGGAAGGTGATGATTGTGTACCACAACATGTACTAATAAAAAATTTAAAATATGAAAATCCATCAGAGTTCAGAATAGTGCAAATTAAAACCACTATGAGATACTTTTTCAGAACAATAAATTTTTCATAGTTCAGCACAGCTCATGGACTACACTTCAGCAGCTAGATTATAACTGTAAATAAACAGTCCCCAAATCTCAGTGGCTTAATACAATAGAAATGTGTTCCTTGCCGTCACTGCTCCTAGTTAGGAGGCTGTTTTCTTGGGGGCCCAGGTTCCCTTTGCAGTTTGGTCCACAATCCTCTAGAGCTTCTGGCAGAAAGGAAAAAAATAGAGGGGGAAAACTCTCTTCTTAAAAAATGGCCAGAATGGCACGCATCATATGTCATGTGACCACACTTAACTGCGGTGAAAGCTGGGAAATGTAGTCAGTGGTATTCCCAGGAAGAAGTGGAAGTAGATTCAGGGAAAACAGTCCACATATTCTGCCACATGATATGTGGAATGACTCTGCTAACAAGCCACATGATTCCTTTAATAGAGTGTGTATTAGGTGCCTGTCACTGGGATAAAATACCTGACACCTGCAATTTAAAGGAGGCAAGACTTACCTCGTTCACAGGTTCGGTAGGTTCAGTCTATGGTTTGCAAGGCAGAAACAGTATGGTACAAGGGCCCAGGGTAGGAGAACTGCTCACGCCATAGCCACCAGAAAGCAGGAAAGGTAGAAGCTTGGGCAAGAACACACCCTTCCAAATCACATTCTCATTAACCCACCCCTCCAACCAGACCCTGCCTTCTAATAATATAAGACCTCATCAATGGATGAATCTGCTGATGTGTAGAGCACTCCCATGATCTAATCATCTTCTAAATTCCACCCGAGTACATTACACTTTTGGAGGATATTTTAAATCTAAATCATCACAGAAAGCCTTCAGCCCAGGTTTGTGGCAAGGCCTAAAGACACACAACTCAGAGGAGCTCAAGATTTTCCCACTGTCCTGACCTTCAACAATTTGCTCAGCTTTGTTTGAATTAGAAACAGTTCAGATATAAGCAAAGACACATCTATGACTTCTGCACAAGGCAGTGTTGCATGCTTAATTAAATATGCAAGAGGTACCGTATGCATATGCATAACCAGTCAGAGGCAAAATATGACTGGTTCTCACTGAATAGGAGAGAATGCTTCTAAGCGCCACAATTTATACTCTTTATATATATATGTATAGTTTTTTTTCTTCTCAGCTTCATTTGGCAGTCTAAAGCACTGGGATTCAAAAGCATACCTTTTAGTGTGGATCATGTTGGTTGCTTTTTCAGGACAGACTAGGGGTTCATGAGAGGAACAAGACCATCCACAGCAAAGGCTGGATGTCCCAAAATGTTCACTGTGGTTTTAGACATACTTATCCTACACTCACTACTGACTAGATAGCCTGTTGGCTCATTAGTTTTAAGTGCTATAGCTGTAGCTAAATCATTCACATTTCACAGAAAATTTACCAAGTGTAATTTAAAATGTCACACAAATAAAGAAACATAAAAATGTCACCGTTGCTCTCTGAGTCCTCTTGGTTCCAAATTCAACAACTAGTTTCCTGGACTGCCATCTTCTCTACAAGTCTCTGAAAAATGGAGTCAAGGAAAATGTTTTCAAGAGCCACAGAGTTAAACTCCAAGCGCTTGAGGCTCTTTACTGGGTGGCACAGGAATTCATTGCCATGGCTGTCAGAATAAAGCATCCCAAACTGGGAGGCTTAAAAGAACAGAAACCTTAGCCCTCTTAGTTGAGGAGTGTAGGGATCTGAAGCAAAGGTGCTGGCAGGGTTAGCTCCTACTGCAGGCTCTGAGAGAAAATGTTCCTCTCTTCTCGTTTATCTTCTGGTGGTTGCTGGCAGCCCTTGGCACCCTTGGCTTGTAGGCACATCATCCAGTCTCTGTCTCCATCTTCACATGGCACTCTCCTTTGTGTGTGTCTCTGGCTCTAGTTTGTCTTCTTTTAAGGATGCCAGTCATTGGATTAGTGCCCACCCTTATTTGAACTCAATCTGTTTATATGTGCCCAGATCCTTTTAAAAAATAAGGTCATATTCACACGTTCTGAGAGTTAGTACTTCAACAGGTCTTTAGTAGGGAAAGGGGGCTGGCAAAGGAGTCACAGTGGCTTCTTATCTTGTTGGATTTCCCTCAGTGCCCTGGAATCCTGTACCCATTTTGCCTTGGTCAAAGCATAACAGAGACAGGAGAGCATTTCCTCTGGAAAAGCCAAGGTCAGTTAACCCACACTAAATATTGCCAGGGACAGTACTCCTCTGAATGCAGAGCAGGGCCTGGCAGCATCTTAGATAAAAGCTCATTTCCCTCCTTTTCCTCAACAAGTTTTGAAAAGGGGCTCAATGTTGTCTATGGATCATCTCCACGTCTTTCCTTTATCCTCAGCCTTGACGCCCATCATGAAGAACAGCAGCAAGGGCACACAGACAGCCACCTTCACAAGATATCCTTCCAATGCTGCTCTGTTCAGCTAGGGACAAGTTCCAGGGGCATCTTCATGAAAACCTGCTTGTTACTTGGCCAACACTTCAGAGCAGGGTGGATTCGACTTCTTGGTTACGTTCAGCAGCGCTACATGGATTGTATGTGCTGCCACACAGCTCAATTGTATTTTCTCTTTGGCCTGTCAGAGACCTCCATGTCAGGAGAAATAAACATTTGCAAAGAAAGACATACATGGCATTAAAAGTATAAGCTTATTTACGTACATGAATAAAATATCATTTAAAAGTATAAAAGTGCTTTGAGAAAATCTTTCCTTTCTGAATTATAGGCACATTACGAGAGCCTGGGATGAAGAACAGGTGCCTGTAGCAGCTGTTTACATTTTGTCAGGATCAGGAACGGCCCTACCAATGCCTAAGGCAATTACCCTGGCTGGCAAGTTTTCTTAAAAGATATGAAGATAAGAGAGGGGCTCAGCTTCGCAAATTCATTTTGGACACTGTTTTTGTTGTTGTTGATATGATTTTTTCTTACAGATAACCAAAGAAGGCTGTGGTGGCTGCATTATTGGCTTGTTGAACTGTATAACTCTTTTGTTCAGACTTTATTTGTAATTGCACGGTAAGAATTAAAGACACCCAGCATGGAATTCTTTGGAAGCAGTAAAGCACTTGTATTTCTCATAAATACCTTTCTGGGTACTCTTAAACTGCTCAGAATGCACAAGAGCGGCCACAATCAGTGAAACATTTTGAGCAGATGAAGGCATAAATAATATACTTTCTCTAATTGTTGAGCCCTAAGTGAGAACATCTGATGTAAAGCCCAAGCATGATGTCAGCTTCCCTATGATTAAAGCTGCCAAGAGTCAGTACTGCTGTAGGTTCCTCCTGCTTCAAAGTTCAGACTGAGAGACCAGGGCTGGGGATATAGCTCAGTGGAATAAGCGCTTGCCTAGCAAGCGCAGGGTCCTGAGTTTGATCCCCAGTACCGAAAAAAAAAAAAAAAAAAAAGCAGACTGAGAGATCAAAGGTTGGTAAAATCTAGAGGGTTAAAGGTCTTGCTATAGATACGGTATTTTTTTAAAAGCCAAAGCTTTTATCAAGATTTGTTAACTACAATAAACGGAATGAAATGTTACTATGTCAAGCTTATTCAAAGAAGTTTATCAACTTAGTTTTCTTTAACTCTCAGACATCCTTAAAGATAATACTAATATAGTTGACACAAAACATGTGTGGGTTCAAATGAAGAAACATTTATATCAATTGAACATTTTGCAAGTTTAGTTTGCCTAAGGTTGTTAGAAATGCTATTACATCTTTATGCTAAAATGAAATGCCCAAAGGAAAAATATTAAATGCATGTTATAGTACGTACACAGGAAGTTAGGCTATTGTTGTTGTTTTTGTAAGATAAAACTTACAAGGAAGTGAAACCCTGACTTAGATAAGAACAAATAATAGCTGAGCATGGTGGTGCATGTCTGCAAGCCCACCATTCTGAAAGACTGGAGCAGGAGAATAGTGAGTTCAACTTTAGCCTGGGAAATTCAACAAAACCATATCTCAAAAAACAAAAAGGGTTGGGAATGTAGGTCAGCGCAAAGGCCCTGAGTTCATTTCTTGGTATGAAAAAAGAAACTACCTAAAAGTACAAAAATTTTCCCGGAAAAAACTACTGACCTAATTTAGGAGACTATAAATATTTTCTTTAAACTGAGTTTTTTGTTTTGTCTAATAGATTACTGAAATTTATGGCTTTATCATAAGGTGGAACTGACTAAAACAGCATATAGAGAGTATATACATATTTTAAATAAGTACTGTAAATGCACTGGAAAGTTTTCTGGAATATATGTTTTTGCTATACCTTTGTTTTTGCTACATGTTTGGTTCACAGTGGACTGAAGGTAAATCAGTGGCCTCATAAGATTATATCACACAGTGACATCATACTGGTCTTAGTTTGTATAAATATACTCTGAGACATTAATGTGACAGACTTGATTGTGTCAGTTTGACTGGGGGCTATGCAGGAGATTAGTGGAGCACACTTCTGGGTGTGTCTGCATGGGTCATGGAGGCGTTACTTTGGGTACTACATCGTGACCCTCACCCCTTCTTCCTGGGTACCGTTCCCGTGCTCTGCCTCCTGGCTGCCAGTAACTAAGTGTCTTTGCTGCGCTTGGCCCTTCTACCATTATGTTACTGCCTTGGAGCCAGCCACCCATGGACTGGATCCTCTGAGACTATGAACCAAATTAAACCTCTCCTTTTCCTTTAGGTTGTGGATATTGGACTTTGTGTCTCAGTGACAGGAAAGCTGGCTAGTACAGTTGGCACAACAAAATTTCCTAGTAACTCATTTTTCAAAATGTGTCCCCCTTATTATGTATGCCTATAGGTGGATGGAAGGATAGACAGACAGACAGACAGACAGGTACATGGGGCCTAATGAGCAAGAAGCATTTCTAGGTGAGCTTTCGATATCTTAATTCATCATTGACTTCAAATGACATATATGTGTCTTAGTCTATTTCCAGTTGCCCTGACAGAACACCTGAGACTGAGTAATTTACAAAGAAAAGAGGCTTATCTTGGTGCACAGTTATGGAGGCAAGGAAGTTCAAGATGGGGCAGCTTCATCAGGCAAAGGCCTCATGCTGCAGCATAACACCTGGGATGGCATCAAACGGCAGGACCAAGTGGGAGGGATAAAGTGGGTGTGTGCAGAAGAGAAGGGGGGACACTTTGTAATAACTGACTCCTGTGAGAACAAATCCATTCCCTTGAGAACTAATCCAGTCTCCTGAGGAAGAACATCATCCTTCTTAAAAGCTCTACCTCCCAACACTGCTACATTGGCAACCAAATGTAGCAGAGATGACCACATCCAAATCACAGCATGTATTTGATTATAGTTATTCTGTTCACTGTAAATATACCTTTTTGACAGCCATAAAATGCCAAATAGTACACTGTTCAAGTCTCCAGCTCATGGAAACATACTGGGTAGTCACTTCCAGTTTTTCTTTTCTGTATTTTAGGTAGAGAATAACAGACCTGGTGGCCAGTTATCCCTCTAACCTCCACCTTGCAGATGCTCTGCCATATTTCTGGGGGAGCTTGGGATAAACCCTGGTGCACAGCATCCTTCTGATGCTCTGTGTTTCCCTTTGCTTTTGGCTCAGGCTTCTTTAACCATGGACCAAAGTGTGATCCCATTGTGATCCTATTTCAACCCCTGCATGCTAGGATAGTCCCAGCTAGGGGTTTTGTGAATTGCAACGCCAGCTAGTGTCATGGTTCTTTAACAAGGGCCAAGTTTTATTGTTAGGAAATTGAGAACTGTGATGGACACAATACGAGCTGCAAGAGATTTTCCCCTTTAATTCCTTCTAGTGTTTATTCCAGTATCCGTAGATGTCAATTTCCCTAAGTAAATTGGAAATCATTGGTTAAGGGTGACAACAATTATGATAGTATTGTGTTGAATCGTTTGGGTCTGGTAAAGAAATCCAATAAGAGGACATTCTTACAGTGGGCTGAAAACTGATTAGACCTCCCTATATAAAGGAGCAAGGAAGAACTTCCTGCTAATTTGGGGTGTACTGCTCCCACCAGATAAACAAGGTTAATGAAATATTGTATCAGGGTAATTATTTGTTTGGCAAGGGCCAGCCTGATTTGATGGGGTGGGAAGAGAAAGTTTGGGGAGGTGATCCCAACATGAAACCAAAGGTTTATTTTTGAACCATTTGGACTCTGCTATCTAATTAAAGATTAATCATTTCACTTTGTAGGTAGAGCCAGGAGTAGGTTCAGCTCCTCCTAAGTAGGTAAGGTCATATTCAGACATATCATGTAAGCAAGCCTGGATGCCACCTCCTCCTAAACTGCTAACATGGAGAAAAGTAGAGATTTTGGGTCTTACCAGTACATGATAGATACTGAGCAAGCCAGAGGGTAAAAAGACTCTTTCTCAAAGCCTACAGGCACATTTAGGAAGCAAGCAGTCTTCTTCAACAGATCAGGGCAGGCGCCTCTCAGCAGCTGCTTTATTTGAGTGCCCATCACTGTAGGGAGATGGTTGTCATTTCTCTTTATAGAATCTGCTTTCTTTAAGAATACACATACACACATAAACCCCCAGATTTTTCAAAATACATTGCTACACATCAAAAACGCTCTTTGGATTTTAATAGAGTATTTGCAACTATATTCAAACAGCTGCTCTACATTCAAGTGAGATGGGTCACCATTCTACTTTAGGCTCACTGACCTGCAGCTCAGGGTAGACTGTAGACCAAGGACAAGGACGTCATGTTACAAGGTGGCACTGATTGGAAAAAAAATAGATACCCAGACTTGGAGTCTCATGCCACACCGTGTACTTAATTTGAAAGTTTTTCGAGTTTCTATGTTTCCATGGCAAGATCAAATGAAGGCATACTTTCTAAAGCTGTTGATTCTTCAATTCAACCTAAAAAGGGCATCAGATAGTCAAACCTGACCCACTTATGAGACATAAGGTCACTGTCTAATTAATTCGGAGCCTTCCATGCTATAGCGTACATGGATGCTTAACACCTGGCTTCCTTTCATGGAGCCTGAAGGAAGTATAGTAGGATATTCTGGAAGCCACAGGTTCTTCCCCTGGGCCGAAATTTCTGGTGAGATCTCAGGTGAGCTGTTTTAAATCCCTGGATTCAACTTCTGAGTCTCTTAAGACTCGACTCTGCTCTGTAGCTGAGTGCAATCTATTTGTACTGGAATCTAGAAAAAAATGTTTAGTATTTCATTTTCAAGTCTTATGTCTAGAAATAAATTTTCCAAAGATAGCTTTACTGGTCAGTCAATACTTGTATGGAATAATTTCCACAATAATATCTTAGATGGTTAGGCATTCCACACAGACAAGCAGAATTCCTGAGAATTTCCTCATATGGCTGGGATTTCTCTCTCTCGCCTCTCTTCCTTTCCCTTTTGTCTCCCCACTTTTCCCTCTCCCTCTGTCTCCCTCCATCCACCTATTGGGTGCCTTATCACTGAGTTATATCTCCAGCTATTTTTATATTTTATCTGAGACAATCTCTCAGAAAGTTGCTCAGGCTGGGCTGGAATTTGCAGTCCTCCTGCCTCCACCTTCTAAGTAACTGGCTTCGCAGGTGTGCACAGCTAGGCCCAGCTGACAGGAATTTCTCACGAGACTCACTACTTCTTCCTTTTACTCTCAGAACATTAAAGTGTGAAGTATGGGGGTCAGCTACAGGGCAGCACCTGTGAACCAAAGGCGAATTTGCCTGCATGAGATAGTTTGATCCTTCTAAAGTAGTTTATTTTGTTCTCTCATAATAATTGTTGGATTTTACAAAAAAGTGGTAGTAAGTCAACTTTTAAAACTAGTAATCATCAGAGGTTAACACACACATACACACACACATGCACTGTGCAAATATATATGTATACATAAAAGCCATGATAATATCCATCAGAAGCTAAAGCAGATTATCGCTTTCTACTCTAACAGTGCTAAAGCACAGGCAAAATGCACAATATTTATAAGGAAGAAACTTCAGGGGGCTGGGGATATAGCTCAGCAGCACAAGCTCCTGCCTGGCAATTGCAAGGTCCTGAGTATGATTCCCAGTACCCCTCCCCCGCTGGAAAAGAAAATTCAGTGAGAAAAAAAATTCTAAAAGGGCAATATTCAAATCCAGCCTTTAAACACTTTTCTCAAATGTCTGCTTTGTTGCAGACTCCAGTAAAGCAGCCTCACTTTTGCTGACCTTGTGACTTGAAAAATGATTTTGGCTTAAGTTTCTTAGAAGAGCCGATCCTGAGTGTTCTACCCACAGTCTTGATATTGCTATGACAGTGTCGCATCAAAGAAGGATGCTCTAATCAAGTCTAGATTTGGAGAACTGGGGACTCCCTTCTCCCAACCTTATGTACTCCAGACAGCTTTCAGGTGTTGGGGGTGGAGTTTAGCTCTCATTTTAGCTTAAGGAAACAAGAGCAGTAATGCCAACTATTTACAATTCCAACATGCCTAAATATGGTGCAATAAAAATGTTTAACCTGTTTTATCACAATAGCTATAATACCAGTCTTTAAGTTTCATTTGGCATCTGCCACAGGCCATGTTTATTTTTAATATAAGATGAATCTCCTCACATGCTTATGAAATAAAGCTATTTTTAACATTTGTAGTATTATTAGTTACCCACTACCAATATTTATGTAGCTCCTTGTAGGTGCCAGGTACCTTCCTGAGCCCTGAGTACTTAAAAACCAAAACTTGTGGTGAAAAAGAAGCCCTCCTACATCGTCGGCAGGAAAGTAAACTAGCATAGCTGTGATGAAAATCAGTATGGAGAGTCCTCAAAGAACTAAAATTGGAAATTCACATGATGCAGCTTTTCTCTTTCTAGGTATCATTCCTGAAGAACTAAAGACAGCATATTATAGCTATACATGCGGACTAATGCTTAGTATAGCAGCATGATTCATAATAGCTAAATTCTGGAAGAAGCTCTATACCCATTGACAGAAGATTGGATAAGGGAAATGTGATATCTATATATAATGGAATACTATTCAGCTACAAAGAAGGACAAATTTGAGACATTTGTAGGAAATAGATGAACCTGGAAAATGTAATGTTGAGAGAAATAAACCAGACACACAAGCTTAAATACCATATCTGTCTATCTTTCTACGTACCGAGTGAGACAAAGCACAAATAAGGACAATGAAGGATGGGTAGAAGGAGACAAGGGGCTAGATCTCTGGCAAATGGGAAGGGATTCAGGAGACCAAGGGTGGGTAAGAGGATCTCAGTAGAATAAAGATATGCCATGTACAGGAACCTAATAACCCCAATTAATTATATTCCATAAACATGAGCTAATATTACTAATATCAACACAAATGAAGATGGAGAAAGGGGATTTAGAGGAGGTGGGAGAGGAGAAAGGGATAAAAAAGAAATAAGCTGTATTATGTACATGTACCCAGTCCCCATGACTGTAGACTGTATTACTGCAGGCATGTGCTCATAAAAAATAAATTACATGAACTGTTTCTCAAAAGGAGATATTTTAAAAAATTTTAAAAGAAGCATAGATACTGCACGAAAGGTGGTCACAAGAGCTACACTCTCTACGAAGTACTTGCTCCACCTAGATATTGCTCGTTCTTGTTTCCTTCAGAAATGGATCCTAAATTGGGTCTCGGATCCCAGCAATGTGTGAGGTTCTGCCCATCTCTTCTTTCCCAGCCTGGGCTACTTTAAAAACATACAAACTCTATTTATATATGTAAGAAAGGTCAAAATTGAAAACCATGATTCCAGTGTGCAGAAAAGGAAATATTTTCCTTAATTGATCTTATCTTGCTCTTGAGCTCTAAAATGATTCATTTTCGTCAAGTGAAAAGTGACAAATTCTTTTAACACATCATGCATAAAAGAGTTGGCATGACAGGCCGGAGACTGCTATCTTTAGACAGGCCTACTTGCAAGTTTGGCCCTGATCTAGAGGCTGGGAATTTGGATTTGAGGAGGGTTCTGTTCTCGCCATTCCCAGAGATGATAAGAAAGCCTCCCTGTGCCTGAACTGTTCTTGTGGACAATATGTGAACACCTGCTCTCCTTCCTGGGGTCCAGAATTCAGACAGAGGTGCCTGTGCAACCAGCCTTTGAGAAAAAGGGCCCAAGTATTCATGAACTTCCCTGATGGGCAACACTTCAGAACGGTGATCACATCTTACTGCTGGAGGAATGAAGTGAATCCTGTGTGATCCCACTGGGAAAGGATCCTTGGAAGCTTTTGCGAGGTCTCCCTGTATTGTGTTCCATATGTCTTTCTCCTTGGCTCACTGCTTGGTAGCCTTTTGCTGCATTAAATCTTTGCTGTCTGTGGGATGATATTCTGAATCCTGTGACTCCTTCTAGTGAATCACTAAGCATGGAGGTGGTCTGGAAGCTCCAGACGTACACATTCAGTATCTCTCATGTGTCAAGCACTTGTCTAGGAGCTGAGGATATAGCCGCAAGCAAAATAAAAAGTCCCTGCCATGTGGACTTTATGTTTTACAGGGAGAGAAGAGAGAGGAATGAGACAGTTATTATGAAACAAACAAGTAACTACTATAATGTTCCCCACAAGAAGTGGTATGGAGAAATATAAGGCAGAAAGGGGTGCATGAGTCGTTGGGCCTGCGCCTAGCCATTTTTCTGAGACAGGTCTTCCTTGTGAAGTTCAGGCTGGCTTTGAACTCACAATCCTCCTGCCTCAGCCACCTAACTGCTGAGATTGCAGGTATGAACTGTCTCTCTGGGCTTAAGGGCCTGACATTTTATATAGGGGAGTCATGGGAGGCTCTGAGAAAAATCTGGAGGAAATGAAGAAAGAGCCATGGGGTTATCTGGGGACAGAACTTTCTAAGCAGGGAACAGCTGGAGCAAAAGTCCTGAGGTGCTCTCACATCCAACTCAGGAAGAGCAGAGATCTGCCCTGTGGCAGCCAGGCAGTGAGCAACAGGAAATGGGGCAGGAGGTGAGGTCTGAGAATGTGGATCAGTTAGCTATTGCCAGTCACTTTTGCTCTGAGTGAGACAGGAAGTCACTAGAGACTTACAGCAGCAGAGTGCCATTAAAAGATTTGCTTTTTCAAACATCACTGGCTCTTTATGGAACACACACTATAGAGGTACAAAAACAGAACAAGGAAGGACAGGGAGGTGGTTTTAATGACCAGGGATTTGCAGGTGGATTCGATGTGGGGTACATGATGAAGAGAAGAATCAATAATGATTCCAAGGTTTTTAGCCCGAGCAGTTGATGAAGTTGTTTACTGAGCCAGGGAAACTCGAGTAGGAGCAAGTTTGGAAGTGGAATAGAGAATTCAGTTTGGGGATGTGGTAAGTCTGAGATACCTAACAGTCTAGTAAAGAGGTAGGATTGATGCTTCCAGTTTGTCTGTGAGGAAAGTGAGGCACAGTGGGGTTAAAGGGTCTGCTTAGAGCTGCACACCCGAGCAGGTTTCATGCCCAGAGTCTGGTTTCCAGGTGACCTCCTGACCTTCCACAACCCAGAGCTCATGATCCACAGAGCTCTAACGACTTTTGATATGCAACGATAAATGTACTTAATAGAAATACATAAACAATCTCCAAAATGTTAATACAATATAATAAATAAGAAATATCACTTATTATTGTTAGTAACACACTGCTGTTTATCAGCTTTTGGTTGGCTGCAAAGTAACCTGTAAAGCCCAGATTTTGCCAACCAATTGTCTATCCAGAATAGAAGTTCTGGTCAGACAGTGCTATTTAACTCTGTCGCCGAGCCTGTCATTAATGAGTGATAATCTTACAATAAATAGAACTGAGGAAAGAAAAAAGAGAAAAGATATTACTTTAAAATGTAGGAAGGCCCTCAGATTTTGAGAATGCATATACAAAATTTACTCCATACAGTGTTGTTCATAATTGCCAAATATGAAAAATATCCTAAATATCTGAATAAGAGAGTGGTTAAATAAACTCTGAGACATCCATACAATGGAAAACTATGTAGCTGTAGAACAAGCACAAAGCATATCTCTATGAACTGATAATGATTTCCAGAATACACTATTTAGTATTTTTAAAAAGCAGAGTGAAAAATGATGATGCTATTTCTCATTGAAGAAAAAAAGGAAATAGTGTATGTGTGAAATTGTTCGCTTTTACAAAGAAAAAGGCAGGAAAGATATACCAGGATTCAAAAATAGAGGTGATCTACTAGAACAGGGTGGAAGAGGTGAGGGAATAGTGTCACTTTTCTGTACATATGTTTTTATACAGTTTAATATTTGAGCCACATAAATGTTTTATATCACCCCCAAATAATAATACCAATAAAATCAACTGGAGAAAACCTAAGATGGAAAGCATCCAGAAACAAATACTTTCAGTTGCATTTCAAATGAATAACCAGGGAGGTAGGAGAGAGCCAACTCAAGTAACTTTTAAATGCAGCACATAAATATTCTGTCTTAGTTACTTTTCTCTCATTGCTGAGACAAGATACCTGATGCCCAAAATTCAGGAAGGAAAGGTTTATTTAGCTTATAGTTCATGGAGGTTTCAGTCCATACTAGGCTGGCTCCAAGGCAGAGTGGTACGTGGCAGAGGGCAACAGGTTATGGGAGTGGAAAATAGCAAAAGGGACAAAAGCAAAAGGGGAGGAGGGGTGGCAAGCAGCCTCTTTCCCTTCCTTACATTGTATGCAAACTATCTGCCCCAAAGCGAGTGCCATAATTCCCACACTGGGCCATGAATCAATCATAAACTCTAGAAGCCTGCCCCATGACTGCATGAGGATTTGGGAGGACATGCAGACACAAACCATAACATATTCTCACAGTAAAGATAAGAACTCTAAGACAAAAGTTGAACTGTAGTTAATATTTGTTTTTGTAGTGGAATGGCTGGCCTTCTGAAACAACTTTCAGTGAATTCTAGAGCTTAGCCTCAAATGGTAAAGTGTGACAGGTTTATCACTATCAAAGACGGAAATTACAAGCCAGGTGTGGTGGTGCATGCCTGTAATCTCAGCACTTGGGAGGCCAGCCTGGGCTACATGGTTAGTTCAAAGCCAACCTCAACTACATAGCAAGACCCTGTCTCCAAAGAAGAATTAAAAAAAAAAAAAAAAAGAAAGAAATAGGAGTTGCAGATATGGAAAGAGGAAATCACAGAATGCACCTGTGGTGCTGTACTGGGATTGGAAGTATCACCATAAATTCCTGGCTTTTAGATTGGTACACAGATAGACACATGGATAGATGGGTGGGTAGGTGGGTGGTTGGATGGATGACGTTAATAGATAAAAGCATGGTGTCATGACTAGTCTATGCTGCTTGTACTCTTTTCAGGACTGAAGAATTTGCTCCCCAAATGCTACAACATTGTTACAAAAGAGCTGTCAGCTTTCAGCTCTCTTTGGAACTGCCTCAGCTGAAGAGAGCTGCCCTGCCCAGGTTTATGAACCCTTCTTTGGGCAGCCTATTTCCAATGATTGATCTGTACAGGGGCATCAAGGCCTGACTCCTCACACAAACTTGGAATGACTCTGAAGGATCAGGCATCATCAGCAGTCCCGCAGGTTCAGCTGAGGCTCTTGGGGAGACTGCATTAGAGTCCATTTTTCCTTTGGCCCAATCCTGCTTTCTCTGGGAGTTGCTTCCCACAAACTTTTATCCTTACAGCACTCCAAAATTAATTCTCTGCTTACTAATGTCTATCTCAGATTTTGATGGCCAGAGAACCCTAACCCTACCTGCAAAACACACACACACACACACAAAACAGACAGACAGACAGACACACACACACACATACACACACACACACACACACACACACACACACACACACACACAAATCCTGGCTCTATTTGCTGAAAAGGCCTAGAAGCAATGGCGTTCTAGCAGCAGTGAGCACTTCTAATTCCCAAATGTTAATTTCTAAACAATATTTTCCACTAAAAGGAATAATGGCTCCTTGGAGAAATGACTGTCTGGAAAGATAAAATAAAGGTCGAGCTTGAAACATCTGGAACCAGAAAATAAAGAAATATTTAAAGAAGGATGGAGACATGTCAAAAGAATACAGGAAATAGCTTCAAAAGTTCTTACTGGCTAAGTCTGGAACAGTTTGAACATCAAAATAAAGGATAATAATAAATTATAACTCATTGAATAAAATAGGAGTCCATAAGTCTATATTGTTACAAATAGAACAATGAAATAAAAACACAAAAGTATTAATGAATGCAAAGGAAAAGCTTTTTGCTGTAGTACAATACCAGTAAATAAATGTAGAAGAAATGATGGAATGAGGAATTCGTGATTTGACAAACATCATGGTAATAATTGGGCAAGATTTTTGTGAGGAATGGGACATCTACATAATCTCAAAGTATCTCCCCACAAAGTACTTATTGGTTACAAAGGGGAAAATAATAGGCTTCTAGCAGGGAAAGCACATAGCCACCACCTTAACTAAGTGATCAAATTAACATCTCCGGTAGTGTGATAAATTGACATCCTGTCTGATACAACACACTGGGGACACATCATATCCCTGCTCAAAATTCATGCCCTCAGTCTAATATGAAGAGACATTAAACACAATCAAGAGACATTCTACAACATAATTGGCTTTTACTTATCAAATACCAAGGTCACTGAAGACAAAGGGACTAATCCAGACTAAATATGACCAGAAACATTTAGCAATGTTTTATCCTAGAATGAACTGTGGAAAAAAATTTTTTTCTTCCTCCATTTTATCTTGTTTTTGGCAGAAATGACTTTTCTAGAACAATTGAGAAAGTTTAAATAGGGTCTATTGATCAGATAGTAGTATTTTATATTGTATATTTCCTGTTTAAATACATTATACTGCAGTTATTTTAAGAGACTCCGTTTGTTGCTAGAAAATGCACATTGAAGTATTTAGAGATAAGGTGAAATCATGTCTGCAGTGTACTCTCAAATGGTATAGAAAAATATCACACACACATGCACACACACACAGTACACACAAAGGATAATAAAACACAGAAGTTAAAATGTCAACCATTGGATGGATGAAGGGCATAAAAATAACCTGCCTAAGGGGCTCTTGGTGCCATTTCTGCATACCTGAATCGTTTCAAAATAGATAAATCTTTAGCTGACAGAGGCAATTTATTTTATTAAGGTTTTGAAAAAACAGAATTGACCATGTTAACTAATTTTTAGGGTACAGCCAAATAATGGTAAGTATGTTCGCAACGAATATCCAGAATTTTTTATCTTACAGAACTGAAACTCTGTACCCATTAAACAACAACCCGCATTCCTCCCACCAGCTCCTGATAACCAGGATTCTACTTTCTACAATTTGACTGTTAGATACCTCACATAAGGGGAATCCTGCCACTTCTGTGGAAGAATTTGCCTTCTTTTTAAATGGTATATATGTACATACGGAGAGAGAGAGAGTGAGAGAGAGACACACACAGAGAGACACAGACGCAGAAACAGAGAGTCAGAGAACCAAGAAATGTGTATTCACTTCAGGAGAAGACAAACTTGTATAAGTATTTTAATAATAAATTTATCAAGACATCATGAGATTCATACAAGGTACCTTTGGCCTCTACAATTACAAGAGGTGCTCAGAGTAGTGGCCCTGAACCTCCAGATATTTATTAGTACAGCAAACTGCTGCTCGGGGGACCTTGGGCAGTGAGGTTGCTGTACATGTAATTTCAGTTTCTTCTCTAAGGGCCAGGAGTGTGGTGGGTTTTCTGCCCTATATGACAGCCTCTAGGGTCCCCCATAGGAGGATAAAAGCATTTATTGAAAAGCATCACACTACTTTTTATGTTCCTGCAATTTGTATAGACATGTTCCTTATCTGTTGATCTGTAGATACACACCTGGCCATTACTGGTTTGCCTTCAAAGGTGAAGATATGCACTATTGGGGAAAAACAAAGTGCTTGAGACAAAATAAAAGTTTGAGATCTGTGCTCACTAAGGTGATAAATTTAAGCAAGTTACATCAGAAAATTAGCATGCTGTATCAAGTTTTCAGTATTCCGTGGTTATACATAAATATCATTTAGTGTATATGCCTCATATGCTGTGGTATATCAAAAAAATTTTTAAATATGATAATTGGAAAGTAGAAGATAAATATATATACCAAGTGCTTAGAACTAAAGGTGACTAGTTATAATTTTGAATTGATATGTTTCTTTGATATTATTGTAATTTGTATTTCATGTTGTCTATTTTTAGAGAATTTTTACTTTAATATGGCAAAAAAAACACAAAAGTATTTTAATATACACACCCATGGAATCACTATATAGTATTTTATTACTGTGTTATCTCTTTTAAATAAATTATTGTTATAAAACAGTAATTTATTTAAAAGAGAAAAAGAAATATCACTGAAATAAATATACAGTGATTAATGAGTTTTATGTAGTTGTTGCAATTTCAATTCAAGGCAGTCTATGTTTTAAATTCATTTTGTAAATATCTAAATTTGCTGTATCTGGAGGTTGCCTCAGTAATTTTTTAAATTAACAGTGATTGCGTTACCTTGGAAGACAGTAGCTTCAGTAAGATATCAAGTTTACTGATAAGTCCTTTTGCATTTTGTACAATGAGAATGGCACTTTACTTCTATGCTGTTTTTCCCTGGAATATATTGTAAGATGTTTCAAGAGAAAACAAAAAACCAAGTGAAAAATTAAAAAAAAAAATTCTACAAGACAACTGACCATCAAGGTCGTAACAATTAGGAATGTCTAAAAAACTTCACAGGTAGGGGGAACCTAAGGATACATGACAAGTGTGTTAGTTAACTTTCCATTACTGTAAAAAACTGAGACAACAAACTTAAAAGTGGGAAAGGTTTATGTGGCTTAAAGTTTTGGAGGTTTCAGTCTCATGTTTGTAGATCCCATTACCTTTTGGCCCGTGGCAAAGCTGAACATCATAGTGAAGCATGTGCTGGAGGAAACTCCCCACTTTATGGCCAGAAGCAAAAAAGAAAAGGAGAGGAGCCCGCGTCCCAAAATACTGTTCAAGGACACGCCCCAGTGACCTAACTTCCTCCCACTAGGCTCCACTTCCTAAAGGTTCCACCACTTGCCAATGGTATCACAGGCTGGAGACCAAACTTGAAAACATGAGCCTTTGAGGGACATTTACCCAAACCATAGCAATGACTAAATGTAATGGGATATTCTGGAGGGGACCCTGGAGGAGAAAAAGAACATTTGCAGAAAAACTGGTAAAACCTCAGCAACAATATGTATTGGAGAATAATAACACAGAGCTAAGGGTCATTCTCATTTGTTGACTCAAAAAAATATATAAAATACATATTTAATATATATGTGTATATATAATACATATTTAATATATACCTGTATATTTTTTCATTGGTAGTCACATACCAATATCAGTTTCAATATTCTGGCAGATCTTTTAAGGTGTCAGAAAGGTAAAATGGGTAAAAGGCATAAAATTTTACAAACGGTACTAAATTTACAAATTATTATAAAACAAAAAAATATATTTTAATCATGGTTCTTTTACTATGTCTATTCATAAAATTGCTAATTATAACTTGCTTGAAAGTTGAACACTGTTATGACTTGTATTTAGATGTTCCCCCAAAGCCTCATGTGGTCATGGGTGGGGAGTTTCAAAGGTGGCTGGATTAGGGTGTGTGAATGTGGGTTAAGGGTGTGATACTGGGATTAAGCATGTGGATGATGGAAGCCCCACTCTGGATATGGGTGGGACCAATCAACAGGCTTGTAGCCTGGATGGACTACAAAGGGACAGGTAAAAGGCACGCTCTGTGCTTCTGCTTGCTGCCATTTGCTGCCTTCTTGCCTGCCATACCATGGACTGTTTCTCCTTCACCATGCTGCACTGCCTTGGAGCCAGCAGACTATGGACTAAAGCCTCTCCAAACCATAAGTTTTTTAAAAAAAACCTTTCCTCCTTTAATTTGTAGGTGTCAGACATTTTGTCCCAGCAACAAGAAAAGTAACTAAGACACTTATTCAAAAGTTATTTAGTATCTCCTTATTGTGGGTCAGGTACCTCAAAAATGACTGTTAGTCTGTTAAATACATTTTTAAACAATAAGAACTCAATGCTGGTGGTCCAGATGGTGCCCCATTTTGTACTTTCAAGACCACAGGAAAATAAATTTTGAAAGCTGTGGTTTAATATAGAGGAGACAAGATAGTGAAACTACAATAATAAGTACTTATAAAATAAGAATCAGCAATTATTCCATTCAAATGTGACATTTTGAAGAATGTCGACTATTAAGAAGTTGGGTCAATGACCACAAAATAACTTCTGATTTAGGAGAAAGAAAGGGCATGCTATTAAATTCTTTTTCACGAAGATAGAAGAAAGTAGCCTTTTTAAAAGTACATATGACAGTCACAAAGATATAATGCTTCACTTCTCACCTGTATAACTTCAGTATGTCAGTACACCCTTTAGAAATCTTGTGTAATGTACCATTTAAGTCATAATCAGGAAGGTAGAGGCTAAGAAAGAGTGGTATGTATCCTTTTAATAAAATAAAGGAGAAACTAGGAGAAGAAAATTCCAGGACTGGTATGATTTTAAGAAACATATTATTCAAAACTCTCCTTTAATCTTAAATTAATCTTTTAATGCTTAAAATTGGTATTGCTAGCTCAAAGAAATCATTTGTCATAGTCAATTTTGCTAATACTTGAGGGTTCCTTTTTAGGGGGAGGGTTTAAGATAAAACTGTAGCTAAGGCCAATAATAATTAAATAGACAACATGACAGCTTAGTGACTTTTTAGTAGTTATGGAGTAAAACAAATGCCATGCAGGAAGAGCACTAATTTAGATCTGCTGTCTGCACTTGGTCAACTCCAGGTCTCTAAGTTATAGCCTTTGCTCATGATCTGTGCATTCTCCCTTGCTTTTCAGCTACTAGATCACCTGTTAGGGTTACATGAGTGGCCAGAACTCTGCTGCATATGTGGTCCTATGGTAGATGGTTGTCTTAGTTACTTTTCTCTTGTTACGGAGACAAAATAGCCGACACCAAAGTTAACAGAGGAAAGGTTTATTTACCTCTCACTTTGTGGTGGTTTCAGTCCTTAATCGGCTGGCTCCAAGGCAGAGTGGCACATGACAGAGAGGCAACAGTTCATCCTAGCAGAAAAAAACAAAAGCAATAGAAGAGAGCAAGATTCTTTCTGTCTTATAGTGTTCCCAGTCTACTGGGATTAGGGCAGTGCCAATCCAATCAATGGACTGATTCAGCAGTCACCCACCCTTAACCCCAGCACCCTTATCCCAGCATTGTCCTACACATCAATCACACACTCTAGATTCAGCTAACTCTGGAAAAGCCCCATCTAAAACTGCATGAGGCTTTGGGGGAAACATCTAGAGACAAGCCATAACAAAGGTGCTGGCAAGTCTACCAAGTGCTGGAGGTTTGTTTAAGACAGATGTACCCTGGTCAGCACAAAAATAAATCAAGTTCAATGACAATAAAAACTGTGGCCCAAGTTGAAGAATTCCTCACATATTCAATCTTTTTAAATGACAGGAAAAATTATAAATTGGAGATCAGTCAAGTTAAACTCAAAATATAATTAATACTTATAGTTTTAGGTTTGGACATTTTTTTCTGTGCATTTTGCTTTTCTTGCAGTACTGAGGAATGAAGCTAGGGTCTTGCATATTCTACTACTGAGCCATATCCTCAACCATTTATTTTTTGCTTTATTTTGAGACAGAATCTTGTTACACTGCCCAGGCTGGCCTCAAACTTGTAGTCCTCCTGCCTCAGCCTCTGAAGTAACTGGGATTACAGGCGTGTGCCACCAGGCTGGCTATACTAATTATAATTTTGATGATGACATTTCAGAATGTATACAGTTGCCAAACATAGCTTTACTCATGTGTCAAGTTAATACCACTAAAGATGAACCCATTAGAGGCAGATTCTTAGGTACTAGTGGAAAATTTCAAAAGTGATTTTGTAGATAGTCTAACTGCCCCCTTTTCCTAACTGAGGAAACTGGGACCTAAGGACTTATAATAATAAGCAGTACTTATATTTGCATGTATTTAGGCTTTCTGGGGTATCAAGGACTCTGCATAATTTCATTTAATCCTCACCCAAATCAAACAAGCACATAAACTCCTCAAAGATCAGGAAAGTAAATCATACATAAATCACATGGTAGGCAACAGAGTCAGGCCTTGGATTCTTTAACTACAGGAACAAGGAACATGGCTAATTTTCTGCAAAACTGCGTATGTGAAATGACTATTTAAAAATCTTCGGTCTGGTTCCATTCAGCTAGAATTGACACAAGAAGCTCCTGCCTCCCCCTTTTCTCTGTAGCAGCCCCTCCTCACCTCCTCGTGGTCCCCCTTGGTCCCTCGAGGACGTGTGGGGAACTTGTCTCAGTGTCCCCCTGCTACCCCTGAGGTTACTCTGTGGCTGCAGTCAGCCACTCCAACAGGATTTGCAGCTCAGTCATCAGCTGGTGTGTGTCCTGCTGCTATAGACATTGTTGCACCCCTCTGAAGAGGTTCAGAAGCTATGTCCAACACGGCGAAGGTCAGGGAGGGATCTAGACCTATTATTAACATCCCAGTGTCCCAAACAACAATGATCTGTTGCCAACACTGCTAGATCTTCTAAAGATTCCTCAGTTTCAGCCCCACTGCAGTTTCCAGGACAGCTGAAACTGTCCTGGGTGTCCTGCACTCGCTCCAGAAGGTGTCTACTCCAGCTGTAGCGGGCTTGAATTTGAACTAAGCAATAGGATTGAATTTAGACCAGTCAGTAGGCTCAGATCAAAAAGCTGATGTTTAAATTCCTTTGGACCAATCAGGAAGCTCAAATTTAAACCAGTCATAGGCCTACACTTGCTATACACAGTGCTCCTCTGGCTCTTCTGAGCTGGTCTAGGAGTGATGTCTCTCCTGAACTTTCTGTGAAGTAATACAATTCTTGTTCAAATAGGGCCTTGTTCTTGTGGCCCTGTAAATAGACAAAGTGATATCTTTTAGAAAGTTTGATTCTTGAAAAAAATTATCAAAAAACTCCATTAAAAATGAATATTTAAAATGGGTGTGGTGGTGCACACCCATAATCCCAGCACTTAGGAAACTGAGGCAGGAAGATTGCTGTGAGTTTGAGGCCAGCCTAGGCTAAAAAGTGAGTTAGGGCCAATCTGAACATCAATCTTTATAAGCACTAGAGTCTGTGAGCTCTGAAGAGCTCCAGATACCAGCCCTGAAGAAGATCAGCAATCAGCAGAGTCGGCCAGCTGACAGCATTGGGAATTATCAGACCTGTTAGCAGAGCTGCACTTTGTTGATTTATGATTTCTAGCTAAAATTGGCAAAAAACCCTCAGCTGATTGGTGACAGTATAACATTAATTGAAAATCCTATTAACTCAAAACTCAGTTTTCTCTGAACACCAACTTAGAGTTCAAGGGAGAAAATGGAAGAGTGAGATGCAAAACCTGCAGCTTACCTGCTTAGCATTAGGGAGCATCTAGAGATGTGTGGTGCTCTAGGGCAGTCCCCTTCTGGAGCAGAAGTCAGTGCTGTGTACACCCCCTCTAGTGAACAGGCCAAAAGCTAGCTGGGATGAAACTGTGAGACTTGGGATTTGAGCACTGGTTAGGGAAAAAGCTAGGGATTTTCTGGGAAGAAGAATGAACCCCAACAGAATGCTACCCAAATTCTCCTAGAAAGTGCAACAGTGGGAAACACTTCCCAGCTTACTAATGTGGACCAGTGTTACCATAGACCATAAACACTGGAAGAAAGGTAAACCATAACAGTCTCATAAGTATAGACGCAAAAATCCTTAATGTAATACTAGAAAACCAATAGAGCATTATAGGAAAGGAAAATAAGTCTGTTTGTATTTGCTTTAAATACTCATTTTTGGTTGGAGGTTTTTCTTTATCTTTTTCTTTTTGAGACAGGGTTTCACTATGCAGTTCAGATCGGCCCTAACTCACTTTTTAGCCTAGGCTGGCCTCCAACTCACAGCAATCCTCCTGCATCAGTTTCCCAAGTGCTGGGATTATGGGTGTGCACCACCACACCCATTTTAAATATTCATTTTTAATGGAGTTTTTTTTGATAATTTTTTTCAGGCATCAAAACTCCTATTCACGTCTTATATACTGCATGTAATTCTTCTCTGTGCTTCTTTTAAGGGCCTTTGATACTTCTATAGTAGTGATACAAAAAAGCAGACAGGACCTTATTTTTCTATATGACTCTTAAAAGAATACACATACTGAGCTTAACATTGAATTATCTATTATGTTATATACTTGAATCATCCAGCTTACAGAAATAGAAAATTAAGTATTTCTCCCATTGTACATTCAGGAAAACATATCCACTTGACATTTTGATCATAGTTTCTTGTAACTCATTTATATAACAAGCCAGTGTGTACAAAGGATAGGGCTCATTCCATTTTACAGCTAAGAAAATTGAGCCTCAGACTGTGAGCCTGCCCTGCTATATCTTGTAATGTCAACATTAAAATCCACAGGTGTGAGCTCTGCTAGTCCGTTGAACTGAAGGTTGGCAATTTGCACTGATCAAGTTTCCATTGGTTCTCTCACAGTGGAACAAAAAATCTTGGAGGCTGTAAACAGAAGACCTACTGTATAACTTAGCTCATAAGCATTTAGAGAAAGCTCTGTTTTCCTTTCTTGAACTATCTCAAGCATTGTCATATCAAAATATAAACTTGATTTTAGAAAGATGTCTTCTGCATGAAAATGTCTTTGGCATGATGCAGCTTGTTTGAGTTAAATTTGTTCCTTCCTGTTCGTTTGAAATTCTATGCTAGTGTTAACATGAAGAACTTTAAGAAAGGTTCTGCCTACTATTTGCCTGGGGCATTGAGACGGTATTATAATATATAGTTAACATGGTTCAAAGAATTTATAGGTAATTAGAATGTATAGTGTTTTAAAAAACAAGAAGCATGGATTTAGAATTTAAAGAAACCTAGAACTCCTTAATGCTTTTCTAGTAACCTACTTGCCCAAATAAAAATACCTGGTAAACATTACTTGGGGAAATAACCTGAATAGTTAATGAGTAACTTGAATTGATAGAGTGGGTAGAATAATATGAATATTCATCCTTTGAAATGCGCTAATGGAGTTTCAGCCTGTTCATACTGGACTTCCCTATCCAAGTTTAGTTTCTTGGGTTAATTTTAAACATTAATATTAATATTTCAAGTAACTCTAAGGAACTGCAACACTTGAATTTTTTTTCTTTTTAAGATGAGGCCTCACTACGCTGCCCAAGCTGACCTCAGACTCAAGCAGACCTCCACCTCAGCTTCCTGGGTAGTTGGGACTATTGCAGCTAGCTTTGGAATATGTAAAGATATTTTTTCTTTGGCAGTGGGTTTAAAATGTGGGGCCTCACATGCTAGGCAAGTGTACCACTAAGCTACATCTCTGCTTTCAAGTATTATTTTGAGGTGATAAAAGCAAAGAACATTTGTATTAGTCAGCTTTCCTACTGCCAGATACAGTACACGAGGCCACGCCTGCACACCCAGCCCAACACACCCAGAAACATGCTCTACTAATCTGTTCTGTGTTTTTTAACCCAGTGAAGTTGGTGTATCAGGATTAACAGTTCACCACTCACTAGAGTTCTAAAATTAATCAAATCGGGTCCTTCTTTTATCCTTCATTTGCTTTTAAATGCCTCTCAATCAAAACAATCACAGTCCCTGTTTTGGTGTGTTTCTTTGTAGGCTATTTTCACATATAGATTTGGTGTGTATTTTAAATTCTTGGAATATGCTGTTGGTGGTTAAAAGTTGAATCAAAGAAATGTGATTCTAACGGCCCTGCCAGCTCACCTGGCACTTTTGGCAGATTCTGTCTCACCTCTATGGTCTTCTTAGATGATTTTGGGTGGACACTAAGCCTCCTCGGCTGCTTGCCCCAAAGGCAAGCTTGCTTGTAGGTGAAATATGGGAAAATGTTGAGAGTACTTTTAGGTAAGCACGTAAGGGCAGGACTGGGCTGAGGCATTTGAAAATACCTACACAGGACTTGCCTGTTGGGTTATGTACCCATGTTTCCTGCTGCTTAGTCTGTGTGACACTTCATTTCTCCTGCCACAATAGGAAGGTGGGCTGTAAACCAGAGCGCTCATGCAACTGTGTCATTGGCCAAGCAATATAAAGTAGGCAGCAAGCTGGAGGAGCTGAGAATGCCCGCAGAGAAGAGCGGGTGGTGAGTGGTGGTCTTCTTTCCTAGTTTGATTTCCTTTAGTGAGAGTATCCACTGAGGATCTGAATAGTTTTGAAAAACGCATGTCTTGAAAGTGAGGCCAAGGGGCTGGGGATATAGCTCAGTGGAATAAGCGCCTGCCTAGCAAGAGCAGGGTCTTGAGTTCGATCTCCAGTACCGCCAAAAAAAAAAAAAGAAAGTGAGGCCAGGGAGGGGCAGCCAACCCTGAACAAGGCTGACTTTCCACCCTCCTAGATGGAATTTTATGAGAAGGGAAAGGGTACAGCAATTAAAGGCGTACATTGCTAGCTCTCCTTCCTGTGATACTCAAGTATGGCTGCCGGTCTGACAGGTTCATTTGTGTCCATTAATTTAGACCTTGCCCAGAACATACTAAAAAGTGCAAGGGACATAAGAAAGAAGGACTGGCTTTTAACAGCATTTTACTTGTCTTGGAATGCATGTGTTACTCATTCAATGCTGTCTTTTTGTTTTTACCTCAAAAATGATTATTCTCTAATTGGGAGATATTGCTGAAGATCTGTAGTCTTCAAAATGCCAAGGTCACTGAAGACAAAGAAAAGATCGGCAAACTATTCCAGATTAGAGGAGGATAAAGAGACCGGACTACTAAACACAGCACATATTCTGGGGGTGGGGGTGGTTTCTTTTGTGATAAAAGATGTGAATGCAACAATTGGAGAAATATGAATAAGGCCTGGATATTAAAGGACAGTGTTAAATCTGTGTTAATTTCCTGATTGTGATAATTATAATTCATGAAAAGAATGTGCTTACTTTTGGATATTTGGACTAATACTTATGTCTGACGTATTTAGAGTCAAAGGTATGCAATTTTCCTTGAAACGGTTTTTTAAAATGCATTAAAAAGGTAAAGTTAACATGATGAAATTTTCATATTGAAGACTCCGGTATGAAACTATTTGGAAATTCTTTGTACTCTTCTTTTCCGAAGTCTAAAATTATCCTAAACGGTAAATGACAGCTTTTAAAGCTTAGACATGTGTATTACATGAATATTATGAGGCATGATGGTAAATAATATGGAAAATTTTAATTTTCAATAATATGCTTTGCCTTTAGTGACATATACCAGATTCTATTGGCAAAAAATTTTTTAAAAGAACCATGTAATCTGACAATATAAATACCACTCCATGCAGCAGATCCTGTCAGTCATCCTCCAACAAGCATTGTCCCCTAAGACAACTGAATTGTCCCGGAGAGAACTGATTTACACAGCAGGACATCAAATAGAAGATAACAGCCTACACAGAGGTGAGCAATTTAAAGGAATAATATCATTTTATCACTGTACATTTTATTTGCCAAGTGTTTGTCTGTGTTTTCTCTTTTTATATTTTGTATGCGTGTGTCACGTTAGAACTGCAGTTTTTCAAGTAAACAATTCACAGCTCAATGAGATTTTTTAAAAAATGTGTTTGGAGCTGGCTAAAAACAACTACAATCTGAAAAAGATATCCTAGTGACTAAACTGGAGATTAAAAGGGGAGAGGAGGACTTTATTATTCTCAAAGTGCCTAGAAATATAAGTATTATTTATTCTTAATCTATCATAATTCCTAAAATCCAAGACCTGTCTTAGGGAGTATGTCTGCAAAACATCTAAGTATCTTTTAGTCCTACAAAGAGTGATATTTGTCCTAATCTATTACAGTATGGCATTTTATAACTTTGGGTCACAAGTGCTCCCATCTCACTTAAGCTCCAAGATAAACAGATTGGGTGTTGTCTTTCTTGCTTCTCTCTGTGGTCAGATTTTGAGAAAATGGTGAAGGAAGATTTTCAAGGGTAACAGAGGGGGTGAGGCTGTAGCTCAGTGGTGGACCACCTGCCTCGCCTGTGTGAGGCCTTGAGTTTAATTCCTAGCACTGCAAAACAAATTCCAAACAAAAACTGTAATGGAAAAGAAACAAATAATGACCATTCATACAATTTTTAAATTATTTGTGTGTTTAACTCTCCTGGACTTAATCTTCATACTATGAGGAAGGTAAGCTTCAGTCAGGTCATTTTTTTTTTTTTTTTTTTTTTTTTTGGTGGTACTGGGGATTGAACTCAGGACCCTGCGCCTGCTAGGCAGGCGCTTATTCCACTGAGCTATATCCCCAGCCCCTTGTCAGGTCATTTTTGACAAGGGTTATACTTCAGATGGTGTTAGTCTCTGCACCAGCCCTTATCTGCAAGATCATCCCTTTCTGCCTGGAACACACCAATTTTGGTACTCCTCAAGGGCATTGGCACAGTAATCTTCTCTTCTTGGTAGGCTGTGCTCCCAGATATTCACCTGTAGGATTCTGTCGTCCCTCCTTCACCTGCTCTGAACCTTGCGTCTGTAACTTTTTGTCTGTGAGTTTCCATGCCCACTTTATTCAGAGTGGCAAGTCTCACCTAATCCCCATCCCCACTCTGTTTTCTATGTAGCACTTACCCGGTTTTCTTGTTTATTATCCATTTCCCATAGGAGGATGATTTTGTTCTTCGCTCCATGAACAGAGCCAGTAACACTACTGGACACACTATTTGTTAAATGAATACATGAACCAATCAATGAATTGTTAAGACTAAAGACTCATGGCAATGAGTACAGCAATCACAACAGCAATGAGCAAATTCATGAACTGTGTACTGCTAAGATGGTCAGATTTAAGTATTTTGCTTTCTTGGTTGTTTGGCTTTACTTTTAGTGGATATCAGTCAAAGAATATGTTCAAACTTCACAACAGCAAAGTCAACAGAAGAGAGCTCAGCCAGTACTCACCTAAGTATATATTAGAGTTTACTTCAGTTAATAAGTTACGGTTTTCTGTAAAAATGTCAACTGAAACATCAGTTGTGAGGTAATAATATTTTCCTTGCCAAGGTCAACATTAATGGATACATATTTGAACTTGTCTTTATATAGAAAATGTTTTAGGATGTAAAGTGTATTGAACATACACAAAATTGGTGCCTTCCTGCACAAAGTAAAAACCAGAACTTGTAAGGTGGGAGATAAACATTAATGAATTTGGGAAGGTGGAGTTCTCACCTTTCTGTAGAGTTATTCCCTTGGAATTACATTATAACCTTGGTACTGGCTTCAGACAGTTTCTTTTAAGTGAGGTCCTGAGGCCTCTCTTACCTTACTCTGTGCAGAGCTAAGACAGGGCTAGGCTATTAGACGAAATCTTAATCAATGACTCAGAGACTTCTAAGGACAGCTATACAAAAACTAGGCAGGGTACAGCAAGATCTTGTCTAATCTGTGGGCTCCAAGGAGTCCATCTGTCACTAGCTTTATGCCAACACCAAGGAGACATGCTTAGGTTCAGGTTCCTGTGTAAGTCTGGACATAATGGAGAACAGGATTGCCTGCTTTTGCCAATCTTTGAGATGCCTACAACTCCCACCTAATCATTACTATGTTCTTGATCTCTGGAAATAGAAATGTCTGTTTTGGAGGAAAATATGGGTCCAAGATCCAGACTCATCATTTGCAAGTAGCGAAGAACCAAGCTGCCTCTCTTCACCCTGGGATCTTATTCTCTCCTGTCCAAAGTTGTCCAAGAATTCTGGACCAGGAGAGAGAAGAAGGCAGAGCAGAGAGAAAGGAAAGCAGCTGGCAGAGGGTGCTGGATATGAAGAGCCACTGAGAGATTGCTAGGGAGAAAGTAGACATTGTTTTGAAATCATTTTCAAATAGTTACAATTTCAGAAAAGACATCAAATGTACAATATTGACTAGCAACCATGGGATAAGCATTACTTACCAAGTAATACACATTACGCAACTGTCAGTGGCAATAAACAAGCTGGGCAGAGATGGTGCAACTGAAGTTTAGTGAGAAGTTGCCTCATTCCAAAGTGCTTGCAGCTTTTGCTATCTTATCTGGCTGGTTCTAAAGCTAGTCTTACGCAGCTGACTTCATATATTTTCATTATTCTTGTAGCATTTCTAACAGTTGTCACTTTTTCTCTGAAAAGTTGATACTCTGCAATGTGCCATTGGTGCTGGAAATGACCACCCTATGAGCTGTTTGTCATATCCACTCACAGAATGCAATGAGTTGGACCCTCTGTTCTTTTAGAAAGGCATGTTCAGGCATGAAGGGCAGGAAAGCTGTCACAACAGACCAGCTGATTAGAACACCTACCAGTTAGGGATCCTCCATGCAGATTGGAAATCTATTCTCCCAACTGCAGTCCCAGCAGCATCCAATCTCATTGGAAATCAGAACAATGGGTAAACTCTATTGTGGGTGGATCAGCACATATGTATGTCACCAAATTTGATAAGCAACTCAAATAGCTAACTACTAGGGGCTGGGGATATAGCTCAATGGAATAAGCGCTTGCCTAGCAAGCGCAGGGTCCTGAGTTCGATCCCCATACCGAAAAAAAAAAAAATCAAATAGCTAACTACTGACCATTTCCACAAGTAAAAGATATCTGCTATAGTTTGGATATGATTTGTCCCTAAAATTTTCATGTGCTGGGAACTAGTCTCTAGTGTGATGGTGGTTCTTTAAGAAGTAAGGGTAAGCAGAAGGAATTTAGGCCACAAGGGCACTTCCTCTGAAGGGGTTAATGTAGGTCTTATGGATCTATATTAGTTCTCATACAAATGGGCTGTCATAAATGAATTTAGCTGTCTCTGCTTACCCTCTTAGGCTAAGTACCCATCCTGCACATGAACTCTTCCCTTCCGTGTCACAAGGTTGTGATGCAGGAAGGGACCCCTCACCAGGACACAAGTGCCATGCTGTTTAGACCCTCTAGTCACTAGAACACTGAGCCAAGTAAGTCTCTTTACTTTGTGCATTACCCAGCCTCAAATATTCTGTTATAGTAACACAGAATAGACTGCGGCAATATCAAGACAGTGTTGTTGAACAAAATGTGCCAAGTTGGAAAAGATTTCCCTGTTCTGAGCATCTCTCAACTAAATAACTAAATGATACATGCCAGACAAGTAAGAATGTCACGAAATGTGAGCTTTCAGGGCATTTGAGTAGTAAGAAGGAAAATAAATGGAAGAAAAGTTAGTATTGTAAAGAAGAAAAGAACTGAGAAAAGTATTAGCTGGAATTGTTTTGTGATGGTCATTCTTTCTAGTTACAATTGTCCTAATATTCATAATACTAGGTTTAGTATTATGCGGCACCATACCCCAAGTCTCTCTTGCTTTCTTGATATACTTCCAGAAATGAATGTTCACACTTGATTATATCACAAATCAATATTTAGAGAACAGTGTATGCAAAGTGTGACACTGAAATATCAATACCAAATAGAAAGTCTTGATAAAATGGCAAGAACTTCATTTTTTTCTTTGTACTTTTCTTTTTCAAGTAATCTACTCTGAACATATAAATACTCTCCTGACTAGGAAAGCCATTTAAACAGCCAGCTAATTAACACAATACCATTTTCAATCTCCTAGAGCTTGTAATATGGGCATTGTGTATTCTTCCTTTGTTCCTTCTTTTCCCCTTTAAACAGCCTGTTGGGGAAATGAGATGTTCTGCTTTCATGGTAGGCCAGGATCAAATTAAACTACTCTTGAATTTCATAAGGCTAATATTTCAAATTATAAATTTCAGCTCACTCAACACATTCGAACACACTTGTGCTTGATGAAGCATTACTTATGTGAATAATTAGCTTGAATAATGTGTGGAAGCAAGAGGACAACTTTTTAGGCATCACTAAATGTTCTTCCCTTGGTACTTCTGCAGATGAATGCTGAGAGGTAGAGGAAGGTGTGGCGGGTGAGAAAGGTTGTTCCTCTGTCCTGTGATCCAGCACAGGTTGTCTGCAGTGGTGCATGCAGCATTAAGAGTGGACTGAGCAGAAATGGGTACCCAGCCATCCAGAGCAGACCGAGTGCTCAGCCAGAAGAATCTGCAGCCCGGTGACCATCACAGCACATCTTACAAATATTACCTAGTTCTCAGTCTTGCAGTCCTAGTATATGAGACATAGAGAAAACCTGTGGTGCCTGGATGTTTAAATAGCCAGAACTCCGCTGAGTTAACCAACTCTACCACTCAGTTATGATTTCTATTTTTAAAAATCTACCATCATACAGGCAATCTCTTTACTCTCTACTTCATTGCAACGCTATCTATAAAAGATGATAGCTAGCTGAGTGCAAAAGAAAGCAGACAGCGACAACACATCATCTCTCTAGCTTTAGTTACAGCTCAATCCAATACACTTTCCCACCTCCAGCCCCGGATGTTCAGAGTCTCTTATTTTGGAGTTAGACCCAGCTGGGGCTTGAAACTGGCACCAGACGTTCTGTAGCATTAGCAGATGGTGGAATCCTCCAGGAAGTAACTCTACTGTGGGTTTTCTATTCCCTAACCAAGTCTTTTAAACATAATGTGCTTTCTCACTGTTCACTCAGCCTTCCCCTTCCTTCAATCAGTCTCTTCCCTCTCAGTTCAAGGAAGACTATATTAGACAGACAGACAGACAGACAGATAGACATCATAACCTCTTCTATCCCCTACACACTAGTAGAGCTGCAGCATTCTTCTGAGACACCAGAATTTCTTTCCCCTCCCCAGTGTCCTTTTCCTGAGCTTTGCTGTAAGAATCCTTCTTGCCGAGCATGGTAGTACACACCTGTAATCTTAGCACTTGGAAGGCTGAGGCAGGAGAATCTTGAGTTTGAGGCCAACCTGGGCTATACAGTGACTACATAGTGAGACCTTGTCTCAAAAAACAAACCCTTTTTTTTCCAGTCTTACCTGCTGATTCTTAATTTCAAGATCACTGGAATCTTTTTTTTTTTTTTGCGGTACTGGGGATCGAACTCAGGACCCTGCACTTGCTAGGCAAGCGCTTATTCCACTGAGCTATATCCCCAGCCTGATCACTGGAATCTTTACCAGTTATCCTTTAGCAGGCACATGATGGGTTTGGATTAGAAATATTTCCAGCTATTTTATAAATGATGATTATTTCAAATAAAAAATAATAAATTCAAATTAAAAACCTGTTAGACATGTCCTGTGCTTCTATAAACATTTTTGGGCTGTTTAGATGTTTTAAAAAATAATAAACATGGAAATATTCCTGCAAAAAGAGAAAAAACATCCATGCTAAAACCCAAAGTGGAAGTTATCTTTAAAACTGTTGCTCTGCAAAATGGAAATCTGTCTTGGTTTTTGCTTGTTTTGTTTCTGTTTACTCTTGGGCATGCAGTACTCCCCTCTCTGCTCAGATGCCTGGTCCCAGCTAGTTCTATGAGCTCTCAAAAATCTGTCCCCTAACTTCCGTTGCGCATGAATACGCTAGCTTTGGTTTCTTTCAGAGCAAAAATATTAACCGACCCAATGGACCTCCACATTAGTTCTTCTCTTGTACTTGCAATTTCTAGAGATTAAATGGAGATAACAATCCACGGAATGTTATCTCCCAGATAAAATTTCCAGATTAGTAAAGTGGAATTAAGGAAATGAGGAAGGGTTATAGAGGCAGTCAGAGTATTTCAGTAGCATTAAAGCCATGATGTGCATTCACAAGCTATAAAGAAACGGGCACTGACACTGCCTGCAACACTGAGGTTCAGGATTTGACAAAACTGTTCTTCCTGGGGCCGACTCTAATGAAGGAATCTTTCCTTTTAACTTCAGCCTTGATATCTTCCTAACGTCATGAGACATGAAGTCCACTGGGACCGAGATGCTTGGGGAATGAGGGAGGGACAGAGGTCAGCAGCCCAGGGACAGAGCTGACATGACAGTTCATCTTATATATTCTTGTATCTAAGGGTCATTCGAACACTCTTATGAACGCCTTTACATCTGATGTGCTTCACAGCAACTCCAGGTGAAGGCAAACAGGAATCTGTTCTCCATTTTACTGCTGGCAACACTGAGCTTTAGAGAGAGGAAGTTTTCTCGGGGTCCAAGGCTGAAACCCACACAGCCTGGCTTATAAAGGAACGGAAAGGGTAGGAAAACTACTTCATTGACTCAAGGGACAAGCCGTACATGAGCAAGGAGTTGTAGAGCTTTATCCATAGCTCTGTGGAAGTCATTCACCTCTTAGGTCCTGGGATGAGCCTCTTACCTTTAAAATGCGGGATAATGCCTGGTTGTCTGAAGGAAGCGTCAGGCAGGGAACCAGGTGTCAGTGAATCTTTAGTGATGAAGAGAGAACAGAGAAAGCCAGATGCTCTGTAAGACGTTTAGATGCAAGAGACACAATACATAAAAGCACTTGGAAAGGGTTAATCTAAGGCGTGCCAGACCCACCTACCTGGCTGATTGGTCAGCCGCAAAAACTTTTATACTTTACTGGGGTTTGGGTTTTTCAACGATAAAATAAAAAATTAGGAACGAGTCGGCCTTCCAGAAACAACCCACTGTAGCCAATCCGAGTGTAAAATAGTTTTCTTTAGGATCTAGGTTGCTCCTATTCCTTTCGGCTTTCAGAACCGAAGTGCGTTATTAGAGTGACAAATAGCGGCAGATTGGAAACGTTCGTTATAAACTCCAGCACCACAGTCAGGCGTTCGCCGGCAGCCGCGGGTGACGGCTCCCTAGGAGCAGCGTCGCCCAGCGGGCAGAGGCGGCGGCAGTTCTGGGCCGCCCTCCTTCCGCAGCTTCGCCGGCCGGGAGAACTCGGCGGGCGCTGGGAGGAGGGGCCGGGACTGGGACGGCGTCGCTATTGGCTGACTGCGCGGCGGCGGAGGGGCACGGGCACGATGATTGGCAGGATCTGGAGTCAGAGGGGGTGGGGCCGCTATATCTGAGGAGTCTCTGTAGCGGCGCAGGCAGTAGGTGCTGGAGCGCGGCGCCGCCTTGGGGGACGGGGAGTGGGGCGGGCGGCGAGAGGACGGCGGGGACGGCAGCGGCGTCCGCGGAGCGCAGGGTGGGCGTCTGCAGGGCGGCACCTTCCGAGGGCCAGCCCTTCGCCAAGCCCGGGGCTGGGTTCGAGCCGTGGCGAAGCGACAGCACCGCGCACACCAAAGAGGAGGCGGCAGCGGCGACAGCGGTGGCCCCAGCCATGCTGTGCTATGTGACGAGGCCGGACGCGGTGCTGATGGAGGTGGAGGTGGAGGCGAAAGCCAACGGCGAGGACTGCCTCAACCAGGTGCGGGCCGGGGCCCGGGCCAGGGCCCCTACGAGCCCCCAGGCCGGTGCCGGACGCCTGGGCGCGTCGCCTGCCCGGGGCCGGGTGGCGATGCAGCGGCGGCCGGCGAGCGCGCCCCTGGCCGGGCTGCAGCCCCCTGCGGCGAGGCCCCCGGGGCTGGGGGCGCGGGCACCGCTGGGGGCAGCCACCCTTCCCCCGTACCCGCACTTTCCCGGAAGAAGGCGTCCCGCGCACCTGCCGCAGGTGTGTGCGTGATGTCGCCCAGGGGTCCTATGAGGTCTGTCAGCGCCACCCACGTCCCAGGATAGGTGGCACGAAGCAGTCCTGGGCCCCGCGGTATCGTGGCACACAACTTGGCCGAGCCTCAGGCTGCTTCTCAGGGGGACCGAATTGTTTACCTGCCTTGTGAATCTGCAGCGGACGAGGGGACAGTGGGTTTGGGCTGTCTAGTGCTTGGTTGTCTTGTAGCGTGTGTTTCCTTAAGAGTGAAGAAGGGTTCCAAAGAGGGCATGCAGGCACAGCTGGTATGGCAGACAGCAAATGAGATTCCAGGGAAGCGCTGTGCCTTCGGATCCCCTAGACCTGGGATGTTTGGAGAATCGCTCCCAAAGCTTGGCTGACACTTGTGGCATGTTCCCAACGTGTTTATTTTTTGGAATCCAGATGGTTAAAATTGTCCAGGAAACAAGCTGCCAAATCAGCTGGAGGGGATTCCAGTGATTGGAAAAAATGGGAGGGAATCCTATAGATTCCTCTCCTGCGCCTTTCACGAAGGCTACTTTTGGGGACTGGTTTTTCGCTGTTGCACTTGGTCTTGCTCTAGATACTCGAGGAAGGTCAAGTCTTCATATTAAAGCTAGGTTGTAGCATCGTGGGAGCCTAGAACTTTGTCCTCCCGGTTTACAACAGGCATTGCGAGACCTTTCAGATTTGTATAAAGGACGTGCGTTACCTTAGACTCGGAGCCTTTGGGTTGGCCCGGGTTATGGCTGCATGCACCGTTTGCTTATCCACCCTGCATTCATTTTTGTTTTAGGTGTGCAGGCGCTTGGGGATCATAGAAGTTGATTATTTTGGACTGCAATTTACTGGTAGCAAAGGTGAAAGTTTATGGCTAAATCTGAGAAACCGGATCTCCCAGCAGATGGATGGGCTAGCGCCATACCGGCTTAAACTGAGAGTCAAGTTCTTCGTGGAGCCTCATCTCATCTTACAGGAGCAGACGAGGTAAAGTGAGGCTGGAATAAAGCAATGTCACATTCACCTTCCATTCCATTAGGAAAGGGACCCTTGCAACCTCCGGAGATGTTCCCAGGCACATTTTGCTTCGTGTAGCCCTACTTGTTTGTTTTCAGTGTGTACCCGGACCCTTTTGTTGAGGTGAAGGGGGCACTGCATTGTTGGCCTGGGTGCAGTTTTCAAACCCTTCTTTTTTGGTTTTTCTTGTCTTTATAAGCCTCATGGGAGAACAGGGTAGAATTATTACAGATAAACAAAAACAAAAAAAGAAAAAAGCTCGTGACTGACTTCCTGATAGCAACATCTAATGCCCGATAGTAACCCCAAGTAGGCAGTGTTACTACAGGTCACTGTAGACCGTTCTAACTGAAAGCAGGAAACAGTTCCTCTTGGGTTACTTATATTTGGTCAACTTCTTCAGCCTAGTGTCAGATTACAGTGTGTAGCAGAGAACTCTGTCTGGCTTCATGCACAATTTCCAGAGTTTTTAAGTTTCATGAAAACTTAATAAAAGAATTCTTTGAAGGCCACTGTAATGGAATTTCACCCCACAAATATACTACTCACGACTGTTGAGTGTAGAATGTTGAATTCCTCTTTGTGTTGTAAAAGAGAAACAAAAACTGTACCAGTAGTGGTAGACAACTGAAGCATGTGGTTTCTGTTTTCACGCAAGAAAAAAAAATGTGTTCTCTGGACTGGCTGTAATAATACCGTCCTTAAGGATGAGCTAACCTAGGAAAGTGATGTTTAAATATTTCTTGCTGGAATATAGGAAACTTAAATCTTACAGCAGCATGTTGAAAAAAAGAAAGGAAAAGGATTGCTTTTAAAAACACAGCAAACTTTGGATCTAAGCACTGTTATTTTTCATAATCCTTTAGCTTGGAAATGTACCATGCGTGTGAAACATGTGATCCTGAAAATTTTGAATAATGATCAATAAGCAACATCCTTTAAGAGTTTTTAACGTGCCATTTTTGTGTGTGTGTTTACCAAGAAACTGATAGAAACACTTTGAAATCCTATCCCTTTGAATTTGAAATCTTCATTTTACCTTGCTTTGGAGCTTTAAAGTTTGAGAGAAATGTTTAGTTTTTAAAGGAAGCTGGCATATTGAGTTCTTAGCACCCCTGAAAAGGTCTTGCAAGATACTGAAGTAATTGCATGTTCAAGAGTGTGCTGTCTTTATTATTCAGAATAGGCTTTTTATAAAACTTAAAGCAGATGCCTGAAAACATCTACTTTGTACCTCATTGTCATAACTTGAAGTTGAATAAAAGAAAAACACAGCCTATTGGATCTTTATTTGTAAATCATAATTTCAGAGCTTCTAGAGGCAACCCCATGTTGATGACACACATTTGTTTTTTAAATCTGCAGAAACTTAGGGGCTAAATACTTCATTTAAACAGTGAATATGATAATAGCATGCAGTGTGTGCTCTAAGTGCATTCATACTTTATAATTGTCCACTAGATGATCTTCACTTGTGCTTTCCTGTAATTGGGTCAGTAACTCATTTTACTCATGCATGAAAGAGAGACATTTTATGAATTAGAACTTGAATCAAATTCCTATCTTGATTTTTTTCCTTTATTGTCTCAGTTGACTTTGACTCCTGAGATTTATGGCTAATAACACTCAAAGAATCTACCTATCTACTTCAGCTAGGTAATTTTAATTGATTTTTATTCCTTCTTGAAAGCATATTGTTGCATCTAAACTTTTGACTTACTTTTAATAATATATTGAATTTTACTTGTTTTCTTGTGGGATTGGCTGAAATACAAATATAGCACTCTGTTTTACTAACTTGATAAAGTGATTTGTAATTAACATTTGTACCTTTTAATTAGGACCTCAGAAGTTGTACTAGGTCTAGTTTACAATTAGCATTGTTTTTATATGCATGACATGATACAACAAAAACACTTACTTTTTCTTAATGCAATGTGAGAGTAAACCTTGTTGGTGTTCTATGATTTGTTATAAAATCTTTACATAAAATACTGTAAATATAACCTTGTTCTGTTTATGTAGGGAGTAAACACAGCTTTCACAGCCAAGTTATAAGAGGTGAGTTTTTACTAAGTCAAGTCATGAGAGTGCAGTTATACTGGAAAGCATCTGGGTAGTTTACTAAATGGTACTGAACTATCAGGGCAGAGTTGTCCTCTGTGGACAATCAGGCGGCCTGCTCACCATAGAGCTGGCCTACTTAGGGGCAGGTAACCTACTGGTTCACATCACATTAGGGAGCTGCTGAGACAATGGGCCAGCCTACCTGTTACTGGAGCCCTGGGAAGCAGGCAGATGCCCTTGCTCCAGGTCTGATTCTGCCACTAAGGGCCACCATTCAGCTTCCAAGCCCAAGCCCGGCTCTGCATCTCAGTGGACAACCCTAGAAGAGATCATCTCTAAATGCCTCCTAGCAGTAGCTTTTTAATTTCTTCCTTGCTTTGCTTGGTCTCTGTATTGTCTTCCTAAATATATTTCCCTGAAGACAGGAAACGTATTGGGCTTTGACTTAGATTATTAGGCAGGATTAATCTGCTCTCTGATTTGGCCTGATCTTAGATTTAGTTCTTCTACCCAGAGAACTGGGTTTGCTTTTGAATCTGGGCCCAGAAAATAAAAGGAGAGTCTTTTTCGGACAGGCTGGCATGGTTCAGGGAAGGGGACAGCAGGTATTTCCAGCACGTTTGCCTCACTGTAGATTAAAACAAGACATGAGGCAAATTCATGTATTCTGGAAGTAGGTCTGAAATAATCTTGAGAATTGTTACCTGTCAAAGGCTTTCAGTTATTCATGGCCGTTTAGACTGAATTTTGTGAACATTTTCAAAACCAGAGATTAGAAAAGTATAGGCTTCATTCTCATGGTGGTAATGATGCCCCTCATTCCCAGTAAGATATTTGTATTTCTGACTTGGCTACCTTTTGCCAGAGCTCTGGTTCTGGTCTTTCCTAGAGACAATCTTGCGCAGTCAAGGATCACCAATACCTGAATTCCTGAATTCCTTTCCTAGCATACAACCACAATATACTCACTCACTGAGTCCTGAACCAAATGTTCAGAGAAATGCTATAGTCCTGGATGTTAAATTTCATCAAGATTTCATCAAGATAGCTAACATAATTGTGCTACTAATTTCTATTAGTTTGTTGAAAGGAACAGTTAATGTTTAATTGTTTGATCAATCTTGAATGCCCATATCTGATAATCTGAGCAACTAGTTTAAAGATAACATTAATACAATAACCATTGTTGATTTACTATCTTGTTTTGAAATTGTGTATTGTTTTTATAGTTTTTGTGGGATTCTTTTGTCTTTGTTTTTATTGTTTTTGTTCTTTTCTCTTAAAAAAAAGAACACAAGATTTCAGTGATAGGAACAGTGACACATTTGCCCAGCTCTGTAAATCACACCCACCTTCCTGCCTGCCTTTCTGAGCTCAGCTCAGTCCTCCTGCCTCTGGAAAAACCTCCAGCCCTGCCAGGGAGACTAAACTCTCCTAAGACATCTGTGCCTTTCCTTTGTCACATTAATGAGCTTGTAACACCTCATTTACTTGTGTGACAGATGTTTGTTGTCGCTCACTCTAATCTCAATTCCATTAAAATTGATCAACATTGTATCCCTAGAGTCTAGCATGCACCTCCTGCATAAAGATTTGTTGCACAGATCAATTAAGAAGTTAGAAATAAAAATAATGTAAACTGATATAAATTTTCTTATAGATATTGACATGTTTCCTCAGTCTGTTTCTGTGAACTGAAAAGTTGAAGTAGCTAAAAGTCTGTAAAAGAAATCTCACTGTTAAAAAATGTTTTGGTAATTTTCTGCTTAGAACTTGTTCTATATGTGGTGTTTGTTTATTTGTTTTGTTTTTGAGACAGGGGGTCTCTGTGTAGTTCAGGCTGGCCTTGAACTCACAGAGCTCCTCTTGCCTCAGCCTCCCAAGTGCTGGAATTACAGGGGTGCACCAGCCACCACTCCCAACCCAACCTGCTCCTTCTTATCTAAAATGAACTTCCCCTCCCCTGCTCCTTTTACAGTATTCAGACAGTTACTTTGTTTGTCTGTGGTGTTTTAGGACACAGGGTCTCCCTATGTTACCCAGCTGGGCTTCTGTAATTCTCTTGCCTCAGCCAGAGTAGTTTTTAAACTACACCCACAGTATCACTTTATCTCATTTCAAGCACTTTGTAGTCTACATCCTTAACTACTCAATTTTCCTCCAACAAAATTGCCTGGATATCTGGAAATCAGGAAAGATGACCTTGTTACAAATGCCTCATTTGAACCCTGAGGCAGGTATGACATGGTAATTTTAAACCAATTACGAATGGAACCAAATCTTGTGAATGATATTTGAAAGTCTTAACTTTGTTGGCAAAAGTGGACTTCACAATTTACCTTTCTGTGATTTGGGTTGGGGAAGTTCTATATAGTGCTGTTGTACAAGTATGGATCTATTCTAAACATGTCATGTTCATTTTTTTTCATGCCAACTGTGTATCTAAGAATACAATGATACATTTTGTATGTTTTCTGCATGTCAAAATACAAAATAGGTCCTGGGAAAGTAAAATGAAAGTTTGGGCATGTGGACTATTTGTAAAGAAGGTGTTAGTTGAATTTGTGAATTCTAGTGTACCCACTTCTTTCTGCTGAGATTATGTTTGTGTGTTATTATGTGGCATTAATTTTAGCCGAGGATCTGCTGTCTAGGGATCTTCATGTACTTCCAATTTCTGATATTTATGTATTTTCATGAAGTAGTTAGGGAACATTTTTTAAATCGCATTTTAAATAAAATCCTTTGATTTAGACACTAGGATCACACTTAGAGTGACCCTTTCCAAGCAACTGCAGGGCCACTAGGTGTATTTTTTCTCTGATGTCCTGCAGCAATCTGGTGCGAGCAACAGGGCCTCACAGGTAACCCAGGATTTCAAGGCAGTTCAAGAGATGTTTATGGTAGGTCTGAAAATTGCTAAATAGGCTGTGCATTGTGGAATAAACACCTAAGAGCATTCCTCACTGATCTGGATTGTTGAGAAACAGATAACACTAGATTGCAAGGTTGTCTGGACAAGTGTTTGCCTAGTCGGGAACCTACTGACATGAGTAAGCAGATTTTTTGGGAGAGCAGACTCATGTTTAAAGTGTAGCGTCCTGGGGGGATTGTAATCACCCTTGATTTTGGGAGTTTCCCCTGCCACCCCGTCCATATCTTTCAACTGCTTCCAGGTGTGAGGAGGAGCACATTTATCAGTTTTGTGTTTTAGGCTTTGGAGAAAGACCCCTCTGAGCCTGAGTAGAGTCCTGACTTGGTAACTACTTGCATGTGACAAGTTTCTCCATTGAAACCCCTCCATGAACTAGATTTGATAGTAAGCTGTTTGTTCAAATTTTGAACCTTGACCTCACTAATATTCCCTAACCTCTTATAAAAAGTTTCATACAGACAGAAAAGTTGGCATTGTTTTACAGTGAATACCCATGTAGCCCCACAAGACTATTACATTTATTATGACTGCTTCATTAGGTATTTATCCATTTATTGGTTGCTTTACCCATTCATCAATCTTACCTTTTTGATGCATTTCAAAATAAATTATGTATAAATACACTTCCTCTTGAACAATTCAGTCTGTACATCATTAAGTAGAACTCAGTGTTTACTTATAATTCTTGTTTCTTCTGATGCATAATTTACATACAGTGAAACGCATAAATCCTAATTATATGACTTAATGAGTTTTGAGAAGTGAATGTGCTTGTTTAAACAAACCTCTATCAAGATGTAGATGTTATCACCCCAGAAAGTTCCTGGTCCCTGGTGCAGCCATTCTCCACCCTTCTTCCCCACTCCTCATCCCTTACTATGTATTTTCTGCCATAGCTTTGTTATATCTGATCAGCTTTGTGCGTATGGAATCGTGTGGTAGGTACTCTTTGTGTCTGCCTTCTTTTGTTCATCAGACATTTTTTAAGATCCATGCATACTGTCGTGTATGCCGGTGGTTTAGTGCTGTATTGCTGGGTAGTATCCCATTGTATGAATATACCACCACTTGTTAATCCCTGTTCCTGTTGACCTGTTTCCCCCCAAATAAAGCTACTACAAACATATAAGACATATAAGTCTGTTCTTTCCTTTGTACACTCGTGTTTTTCTTTCTCTTGAGTAAATAATGAAGAATAGAATGGTTGGGTCATAGAGAAAGTGATTGTTTATTTTATAAGTAATTGCCAGACCTTTTACAAAGTAGTTATATCCATCTATTCTCCCCTGAAGAGGCAACAGAGTCCAGTTCCTCCAAATCTCTGCTGGCCTTCAGGAAAGGTATATAGTGGTAGAGGGTGGGACTTTTAATTTGCATTTCTCTAGTAATTCATAATCTTTTTGTGTGTGCTTATTGGCCTCTCATAAATCTTCTTTTGTGAGGTATCTATTCAAGTCATTTATACATTTTTATTATTTGCCTTTATTTTGAACAAAGTCTTCCTGTATCCTAAATACCAGTATTTGTATGATACAAGTTTTAGAAATGTATTTCCTACTGTGGCTTGTCTATTTTCTGATGCCTTTTGGTGAGTAGGAGTTTTAATTTTGGTGAAGTCCGATTTATCTATGTGTTTTTCCTTTTGTGATTTTCGTTGACTAAATCCTGGGAAACCATTTTACCCAGTGGTTTTTTGTGTGTGTTTGATTTTTGCTGAGTCTCTCCTGAGAAACCTTTGCTATTCCCTAGTCTTAAAAATACTCTTATTTGTAGCATATAAAACATTATAGCTTTAGCATGTGCATGTAGGCCATCTTGAACTGATTGGTTTTACTAGAATTTTAAAATATGAAACAAAACACTCAGCAATTCTGTTGTGATTTGATAATTTTAAAATATAACTTGGCAGTCAGAGTTTTGGTTAAAGTAAACCAGTGTGGTTGAGTGACTCATTGGACAGAGGCATGTTAAGGTGGGATTGTAGCAGGGATTTGATAGTGGAAAGGAACAGGCTGGACCTCACTCCCCACAGCCAGGCTCCGCATGCCTTTTGAGGAGGGAGTCAGGAGAGTTTTCAAAAGATAGTACTTCGCCCATCTAAAAATGTTTAGTTTAATTACTTAAATGTTAAGTGTAATTGCAAATTACATTTTTCCTGAAAAGCTCCTCAAAATGGTGTAACTGGTAAGATAACTGGCAGGTGACAGTCAAGAGTAACCTCCACAGTGAGCAGATCAAGAGCTCCGATGGGTTTGCAGAAAGCTGTGCCATGGGCACTAGATGATTGCTTTATGGGATGGACCAAGGTCCAGAGGAGAGCTCGCTGATTACAAACTCTTTAGTGATTTAACTTCATTGGTTAATGCTATAAAAAGGCATTAATTTTAAAATTCATAAATTTGAAGTACTTCAGAACAAAAATATATTAAGAATACGTGGTCTTTTTTAAAGTTAAAATTTGGCCTAACCTTAAAAACATCCGAAGTGCTACAGTAGGTGTGAATACACTTATTCCCATAATAGCAGGGCGCAAGTTAGCCAGAATGTCTCACCTTGGGCTCCCAAATGTGGTCCATATGTTCAGAGTATCCATTTTCTTAGTACCTGGGTAAAATTTAATGAATTCCAAAGTGTAGGCCTGAGAGTGTTTAGAAAATGGCAGTTTGAGCGTATATCCATACAACATATTTACAGGTATTTGCTTAAGGCAAAGAAAACAGATTTTTCCCCCAAAGGCTTTCTTTTTGTTTGTGATTCTGAGATGTAGCCTATTTTGAGTTATATTTGTCATTCATTTTTGATCTTTAGTTAAAAAGAAAAAATTAGTGCAGGCATGACTGGCATGACTTCTTGACTCTGCTTGTTTTGATGTTGCTGGTGACCTTTCACCTACTTCCCCAAAAAAGGAGGGGGCAGAATCCAGGAGCCAGACATACACTTCCAGGCCAGAGAGTTGAGAAAATAATAGAAGCAAATACTTGATTCAAAACCACTGATCAGTATTGTGCCCTCGGTGAATCCCTTGTTGGAAACATGTCTCAGCACCCTGCCGTCCTCCCCCATAGAAAGAACACACTAGGGGCTACCTCTAGGTTCACAGCTGGTGACTGTGGCTGCCACTGCTACCTTGCACTGCTCCCCTAGAGGACACACCCTTGTCACCCAGAAGCAAGTTTGTGGCTGGCGTTGTTTTGGTAGGATGTGTTCCTTCACTCAACAAAGCTTTGAGTTCCAGCTAAAGAGGAACTGTCAGTGATAACCAGGCCACCACTCTGTAGTCCCAGTGTAGAATTGGACACAGAGGCAATGCAGGACAAACCTTTATTGATTTGAAACCAGAATGGCTTAACAGCCATGAACTACACCATGCAGGAAGGGCCTGTTGTAAAGTTTACATCTGCAGCAGGTATAGTTACCAGTGCAGCCCAGACTGTAGGAAAGACCGCCCTCCCACCCCTATCCTTGCCGCTGCACTTTCTCATTTTCCAACTCTGACCTGCATGTAGGATCAGCACTGCTCGCTGGCTGCTGACCACCTGTTTTATTTGGTCTTTCCTTCTTTGCCTTTGATTTTGGCAGCAGTCTTTCCAGAAGTAGGCATGAGGAATTTGAAAAACTTTGAATCAATTTTGAAACTCTTCTTTTGCAGGCTGCACTTACTATTTAATAAAGCAGAAAATAGTTTCTGACTTCATTCCAAGAAAATAAATTAAAAGAAACGTTTACATAAGCAGTAATTAAGTTGAGAAGTGATGATAATCTTAAAAATCTTTTGGCACATAATTTCTTCTTGAATGTAGATTTAAGCATAGATTAAGACTGTACCATAGATTATAATGTCAGTTTCCTAAAAATACAGTCAGGGATCCTTTTGCCCTTAGAGAGGTTGTATAGATGGCCAACCAAGAGAAAGTTCGCCAACTGCTCACCTAAAGTGCCCTTTGAAGCTTGAGGCCACTCTGTGACTGCAGGGTTTCCTGAGAACACTGGCTCTGTGCCCCAAGATATCTGTCTTCAAGCCAGTTATTTTTGTGGTGATTTCTTTGCCCCAGCGGAGGGACCCTTCTCAGTTTAACAGTATGTCAGAAATATTTTAAAGACTAACAGATGTTTGGGTTAATAAAAACCATGTTTACCCTTTGTCATTAGTTTTGTGCATTCTTTTTGTGATTTCTTTACGGGTACTGCGAATACGGAAAAAACTGGTATCTGACAGAGTTTGATAGTTTTGAATACTTCTTTGATATCATTATGAAAGGCACAAAAGATTGAATTTGAGTAGTTCTTGGTTCAAGAAGACAAATGGGTACTATCATCCTGTCGTTTTGGGATTCTCAGTGTAGACCGTCATTTTATTTACTGCCTTACTTTCTCCTACTTCCCTTTCCCACATGTCTTCTGCTGCTCCCCCAACCTGGCCTGGCAGACACAGGTGTGCCATTTAAGTAGACTCAGTGTTAGGACTCGGGTAAGGGCATCATACTCGATGGAAGTGGGGAACTGAATTCATAGTGTTCAGAGCATTCCCAGGAGCTGTCCTTCATTTGTTAATAGGAGTGTTGTAACACTTAAGCACCCTTAAGAGGCTACCACAAGTCATCAAAGGAAGGTTAAAGCTCCATTTCTCAAGAGACAAATTTTATCACATAGACCACCCTTGCTATGGTGTCTTTTTTTTTTTTTTCTTTTTTTTGCGGTACTGCGGATCGAACTCAGGACCCTGCGCTTGCTAGGCAAGCACTTATTCCTCTGAGCTATATCCCCAGCCCCAATGCTATGGTGTCTTGAACATTCTGTTTAGAATTTTCGGCAGCATGGACAATATCTGCCTTTCCCCAGGAATCTCTAAGTGTGGCTTGCCTTTTAGTAAATGTAAAATATAGTTTTGTAAACAGGACAGGCTCAAATAGAATAGAACTAAGGTGGTACTATAAAAAGAATCATGCCTGGAATCTCCACACGCTGCAAGGCCGAGAGGCAAGAGGATTGCAAATTTGAGCCCAGCCTGGGCACCTTAGTGACTTAGTGAGACTCTTTCTGAAAAAATTAAAAGGAGGTGGGGCTGTAGCTCAGTGTGAAGGCCCTGGATTCCATCGCCAGTAACACAATTAATAAATCAGCGACAGATCTGTGCAAATCTGCTCTATGTACATTTATGGAGCTCTCTGATGTTAGAGACGCTTAAGCAATTGACTAAACCATATTAGCAGTTTAACACATCCAGTGCCACAATAGAGGAGTGGATGGTTTGCATATGACATAGACCCAATGGTATCCAAGTGAGAGGAGAGGAAGAATGGTCATCAGGACAAAGGGAACGGCAAGACCAGATTTTCCAAGGAGTAGCCTGGTGCCTCTCCTGGGGCAGAGTGTCTGGAGGTCATGGCCGGAGATGTGGCTGAGAAGTTGGAGCCGGTGGTGCAGAAGCCTGGTTTCATGCTACCATCATGTGTCCTCATCCCAGAAGGATTTTGAGCAGACAGATGGTACATCTGTGCCGAAAGTAAGCCACTCGGAAGGGCAGTGGCAGGAGAGAAGAGGAGAGAAGCGCCTTGAGGACGCATCCGCTCCGACTGAGGAGACATTGACCAATGGAACGAGCTCTTTAAGATTGTATCAGCATCTATCCAAGATAGTTTTTCTGATTAAGGAAATTTGCTTTAAAACATAACACCAAAGCTTGTGTATAATTATTTTACATCTTGTGATCCGACTGCTACTGAACTTGTTTTTGGTAGATGTGTTGTGTTTATAATTTTGATTACAGTGAAACTTAGTCCTTAGACTTATTCTGCCTGGGTGCTCCTGATAAAAGGGGTTCTATGACAGCAAGCGTATTCAGCATGACTTTTAAAGTTGCTCTCTTTTCCCTACTTAAAAGGAAAGTACTCGATTGTGAAAGTGCCAGGCAGGTTGTGTATTCCCCTGCTACTGTCGACCCCAGGCCCTTGTACATGAGAGGCAGGCTGTACCACTGAGCTGCCCCCGGTCCACCAGGCTGAGTTTGGGACTCTCATATTCCTGAGCCTAACCTCCTTCCCACTTTCCTTGCAGGCATATCTTCTTCCTACACATCAGGGAGTCCCTCCTGGCAGGCCACCTCCAGTGTTCCCCAGAGCAGGCAGTGGAGCTCAGTGCCCTCCTGGCCCAGACCAAGTTTGGGGACTACAACCAGAACACTGCCAAGTACAGCTACGAGGACCTGTGCACAAAGGAGCTCTCTAGTGCCGCCCTGAACAGGTGAGGCTGCTAAGCAGCTAGTGAGTGTGTTTGTGGAGCTGTGGACCCGACAGGACCCTCCAGAGGAAAATAAGCCTCTGGTACACAGGGACGATCCATGATGTCAAGGCTGGGTCCTAACCTGATTTAACCAGTTATTTTCAAAAGATTTATTAGCATTTTGAGAAATATATAAATACAGAACATAGAACATATGAATAAATGCCCTTATATGAAATGCTATATAAAATGAGAATTTCTAAAATCTCCAATCTTTTAAAAATGCACAAGTCCTACAATAAAAAGTATACAAGTGTTTTCTTCATCCCAGCAAAAATTAAATGAAGAGGCCTAATACAGACACTTTATCTATTCCTATATAACAAGCTCCCCCAAAACTTGGTAGCTTACAATAACAAACCGCCTCTGTGGCTGAGACTCTGTTGTGAACTGGCCCCTGCTTCGTGGGTTTCCTCTTGGGACCTCCCAGGAGGGTGCTGTCAGCTGCCAGACTTCAGTCTCATCTGAAGGCTCAGCTGAGGGAGGGACCCATGTGCGGGAGAACTCCTGGTGTCTGTTGGCAGCCTGCTTCCCCTGCCACATGAACCTTGGGCCCATTCCACAGTGTGGTAGCCAGCTTCCCCCAGGATGAGTGGTCCAGCTCGGAGCAAAAGCAAAAGGCCAAGAAGGAAGCCGAAGTCTTTTGAATCTTAATCTCAGAAGTGAGTCACATTCCATGACCTATCTCATATTCTATTCATAAAAGCAGGTCACTAATCCAGCCCACACGCAAGGGGAGGAACTTACACAGAACATAGATAACTATGGGTAGGGTCACCAAGGGCCCATGAGGGTCTGTCCATCATAGTAGTGCTGCTAAGGCCCATACTTCCTTCAGCTGCAGATAATCTAATCAGTCACTGACAATTCTAGATTATAATGGGACTTATTACATACATACAGATAAACATATGCAGAGTTCCAGCATATCAATTCGTTTTATATATATTTTTTGAGAATTTTCATAATTCTTTTATCATCAACCAGCATCCTCAAAAGTGTTCTCTTTTGAATATTTGATAATTGAGATCTTGAAGAGTATCTTGGAAATATCTTACAGTAAGTTTACTAAATCAATGGGACATTAATAAGATACAGTTTTATGCTGTTGTGATTCATAAATGACACCACCACCAAACTTTGCTAGTGAAAATTACATAGATTAATCCTTAAAGCCTACAAATTAATCTCTGTGTCTAACCCGGTGTTCTCTTGGTGTCCCTCAGCATCGTTGCAAAACATAAGGAGTTGGAGGGCACCAGCCAGGCCTCAGCTGAGTACCAAGTTCTGCAGCTTGTGTCGGTGATGGAAAACTACGGCATCGAGTGGCATGCCGTGAGGGACAGTGAAGGCCAGAAGCTCCTCATTGGGGTGGGGCCTGAAGGAATCTCCATCTGTAAAGAAGACTTTAGCCCAATTAATAGGTAACAGTGGCTTAACTATCCTTAGCCCTAACCACATGTACCTGTCTGTAGCTCTCACCATGAAAATAGAAAGTGGAGAGGGGTTCAAGAGGCAGTTATCTCATGGGAATACCAGGTTTCAAGTGCTAACTTTCATAGTGTGTACCAAGGTGGCGAATTTTTCAAATGAATTGTTCATGGCCATGGAAAATCTAACCTCCACATGCTTACCTGCACACACACCCAAACTCTCTCCAGTGCTTCCCTCTGTACATACACAACTGCTTTTCAGTGTCTGTATAGCACAGCCTGGGCTAGGTGTCTGGTTTACTGCTGAGTTTTACTAAGGGGTGATGGGACAGAGTGCTTCTTCTGGAATGGCATATTTTTCTCTTCTTGTCTTTTAGGATAGCTTACCCTGTGGTGCAGATGGCCACTCAGTCAGGAAAGAATGTGTACTTGACCGTCACCAAGGAGTCTGGGAACAGCATCGTGCTTTTGTTTAAAATGATCAGCACCAGGGCAGCCAGTGGGCTGTACCGAGCCATCACCGAAACACATGCTTTCTACAGGCACGTACCTTAGCATTGTAGCGCTCATTAAGACTTTTAGGTGACAGGCAGGTTTTTATGATTTCTTTTATCATGCTGCCAGTGGGTCTTGTATAGAATCTAAGACGCAGGCTGCTTTTGAACATTTTGTTCTTACAGTGGCGATGGAGTGTCCATGTGAACACTGTCCCATTTCTCCATGGAGAGCGCATGTATATGAGCTGCATGCCCCAGCTTCTCTCTTGCCTTATTTTCTCACACCCACTCTCCCAAGATAGCCTGGGCAAAGGGGCATTGGGTCTGTGCCTCAAGCTTTGCCCTTGCTCTTTCGCAGCTGGGTGACAGGTCGGCTTTCCCTTCTGGGGGAGAACCTGTCCCGAATCCTCACTGCCTATATAAGGAGTTTTTATTAACACTATCAGTCCCTCACTCCAGAGAGTTTTTTCAAGCCAAATTGTGATTGGATTCAAATATTTGGAAAATTAAAGCCAAGAAATTTAATTGGTAGGCAGTCTTACATATTTTTCACTTTTAAAATAGACACACAGATTGTGGAACAGAATGGAAAATTTGTAGGCATTTTTAACATAAAAGCTAAGTCTGCAAAAAGGAATTTCCTTTATTTTCTTCCACAAGCTGTTTGGGCCTGCAACTTGTACCCCAGAAGAGGAGCTTGATGTTCTCTGTCCCTGTATTTACACTGCTTCATTGCAGGGACTTTGGAGACCCTTGAGAATGCTGAGTTGTTCAACACACATAAAGCAGAAGGAACTTCCCCTGGGGCATGTGCACTGGAGCTCCAGACCTGTGCTGATGTGCGCATCTCACTGAGGCAGGGTCTGCAGGTCTGATTTATGGAGTTCCTTGCCCTTCGCTATTAAAGCAGGTATACAAACTTTCCTTGCAGGTGTGACACGGTGACCAGCGCTGTCATGATGCAATATAGTCGTGACTTAAAGGGCCATTTGGCTTCTCTCTTTCTGAATGAAAACATCAACCTTGGCAAGAAGTATGTCTTTGATATTAAAAGAACATCAAAGGAGGTGTATGATCATGCCAGGAGGGCGCTGTACAATGCTGGCGTGCTGGACCTTGTCTCAAGGAATGGCCAGAGCCCTCCTGGCTCCCCACTCAAGTCCTCTGGGAGCAGCATGAACTGCAGAAGCTGCGAGGGCCTGAGCTGCCAGCAGACCCGGGCGCTGCAGGAGAAGCTGCGCAAGCTGAAGGAAGCGATGCTGTGCATGGTGTGCTGCGAGGAGGAAATCAACTCCACCTTCTGCCCTTGTGGCCACACTGTGTGCTGTGAGAGCTGTGCGGCCCAGCTGCAGGTGAGGGGCTGCTGGCCTGCTTTCACCCTCCAGGCTGCAGTTGCTGGGTGCCCACGGGTGGCTCATGCACAAGGAGTGCCCATCTCTAGCTCAGACGGCTTTGGGTTTGGTGGCCCTTTGGAAACATTTTTGGATTCATGGACTGTTTTCCCAGCATAATCATTCTGCATCTTAGACATGTTTTCAAGTTCTAGAAATGAGTCCAGATTCATAAAGTAATGCTTCTACCATAGTCAGTGGCTAAACCCAGGGCTAGAATGCTGGCCTGCTTCTGCCATTTCATGTTGCCTCTTACTCCTGATGTACAGGGGGAAGGTTTTAGTATTTGCCTAAAGTACTTGGGAAATTAATACTTCAATTTAGGGGTTATAATTAGCTCAAGCTGCCGTGGTGGGTCATTTACTTTGATTATTTGTGATTAATTTCTATTTATTACTATAAATGTCTCTAATGGCTTCTTGGATTGGCTGCTGCTGATTAGCAAGTTAAATTAACCTTAATAGAGAAAATAAAAGATAACAGGTTTTTTTCTTTTACATATTGTCTGTTCCAGTACTTTTTTCATTTGGTTTTTATTTCTCAGAAGCATCGTCTCGATCACTGTGATTTATAGAAAGCTAAAGCTAACACTAAATGTCACCTAGTCCTTCAGATACTGCTGATCTGACAGGTGCTCTGAGGGCGGGAGAATGTGCACCAAGGGCAGCTGTGCCCTTCCTCAGAGGAGCTCGTGCCACCTCGAGGCGTGGTCTCCCTGGGAACAGGCCGCATAGTCTGACCTTCCGCCCCAGTCTTCCATCGTGGCTAGTGAAGAGCATGTGCTTGCTGAGAAGCCACCAGGAAAGCAGGCCTGTTGCCTGTGTTGGGAGCACAGCCATATTCGGGCCACTTGGGCCCCTGCCATCAGCCATCTAAGGGATGCCATACAGCCTCTGGAAAGGTCTCCTCTATGGTGACCTACGGTGTAATAATCTCCTTCTGTGGGGCCACAGCCTACACAGAAGGAACTCTGCAGCATTCATTTTATTCACTGTGCCTTGTTGAGAGCTTCATGGAAAGCCCACTTCATTTCCTTCAGTATATGTGTTTTCATATATATTTTGAAGCCTTTGTAAAGTCTAAACAGTCAAACCTATTAGAGAGGAAAGATCTCTGCCAATTGAAAACTTAGACGTCATTGTGATCACAGCTTATTTAGAAAACTCAGTGTAGTAGGTACCAAGGGTGGATACCACCACCCAGAGCCTGTATAGCTGTCCTAACCAGCACTGTTGGTTTCTGTCTTGCAGTCCTGCCCAGTCTGCCGGTCTCGCGTGGAACACGTCCAGCACGTCTATCTGCCAACTCACACCAGTCTTCTTAATCTGACTGTCATCTAATCTGTCCTGCACGGTGGGACGTGCCAGTTTTCCATGAACTGCACTATTGTAAACTATAAGAATAATAATTTTGTGGAGAAAATAGTTTCACTCCCAACACCCATCTGCCATGCAGTGTTTAAAACACACAGAAAAAAAGAAGAAGAAAAACAGAAATACAGCTCATTGCAGAAACCATCCATGCATAAAACCAACCAGCCCAGTGAGGAGAACAAGGAAGCGTTCTGGGACACAAACACATTCCTTGGACTTTGTTTTTTTTTTTTTTAATGATCCAATAAAGGAACAGGTAAAATATTTGTCAGTTAAGTGGCAACAGAGCCAAAAAGTGGGTACCTTTCAGGAACTGGTGTTGTAAGTCTCCATAATGTATGCCAAGGTAAGTTTCCTAACTGCAACAGATTTTGTAAAAAGTAGCTTTAGGAATTTACCTGGTTCTTTTTGTATGGCCATGGAGCACCGAACATTTTTAATAGGAAAATTTTTCTTAAATCGTTGTCATTATAATGTTATTTCTGTTTTGTAACTTGTTCAAGAATGCTTGGAACACAAACAGATTTTAAAATCAGCCCTGTGGTGGTGGCATCCACCTCTAATCCCAGCGTTTGGGAGGCTGAGGCAGGAGGATGGAGAGTTAAAGGCCAACCTGGACAATTTAGCAGTATCTTGTGTCCAAAACACAAAAACAAAACCTGACTTTTCTACAGTTGGCCACCATGTTGTCTGTCAGGTTTAGACCAGTCTGGTGCAGTGGAAGCAGGTAAAATCCAACAGGAAGGCTCCGTATTTTTCTCTTTACCTCTCCGTATGCCCCGTGCTTTTTGATTAAAAAAGTGGCTAAAAGTAGCAGTAGGCAAGCGTGTCTTGGGCTCTTTTGAGTTAGTGGAATATTTTAAGACTGAAAAGGGAGATCATCTTCCTTGGGAAGAGAAAGCCAAGCTCAGGAGGATGGTTCCTCAGATGTCACTCTTCACCCCAAGCCCTCGAGCCCACCACCGCCATGGCTGCCACGTTGCTAGAAAGATCAAACCTTTTACAGCCTTACAGTAGGTTTCTCGGTATTGTTTCCTCTTGTGTGTGTGTGTGGAGCTTTTCTTGTTTTTGTTCTGTGTGTGTATATGTGTGTGTGTAAATGCTTACATCTTTTGGCTGCCCCCTCTATGTCTTTCAGAGGGGTTTTGGTTTTTTTGTTCTGGTATCCTTAAACAGATTTTCCACTCCTCCTTGGGCATTTTGGAAGCTGGTCAGTTAGTGGGTTTTCTAGGATGTCAGGAAACCTGGATGACCTTATTGGGTGCAATACTAGCTCAGTTAAAGCTAGAAACCTACATTGTCACTTTACTGAGATTTCTGAGTGTACTTTTCATATTGCCTTAATGTAGCAGTAATGTGTTATGCATTTGTTTCTTTGCACAGACATTTTGTCAAATATTAAAACTCTACTTTTTTATGGCACATATTAGCATATAAGCCTTTATTCCAAGAGGTATTTATTTTTTCACCTGTAAAAAAATAATGTTTCCACATAAAGAACTCTGTTATATCCTAGAGGACTTCTGTCTTTTATATTCAGGATAATAAAGACTTTAAAGCAAAGACAAGTGTTTGTATTGTCATGGTTATTGTGATTTAAGTCAGTTTTATTCAGTTAAAAGACATGGGCAGTAACATCAAGGTCAGTGTCTAATCTGGTCCTACCTGGAAAATGTGAAAATATATTTGGTCTAATTGAGACCATCTCACCCAGTTTAGTTTCTCTTTCATCTATGTTTTAGGATCATAGGATTGGAAAGTAATGTAGTACATGCAAGCAGGCAAAAAGTAAAAATTGGGAGAAAGGGTAGAAGAGGGAGTGGTGAAATAGGAAAATAACAGCTCAAAAATTACACTGATGCTGCCAGTAAAGACTGGTCAGGCCCCAGTCTATCACCATGCACCAAACTCAGGTCAAAATGGATCATAGACCTCAACATCAAAACAGAAACTCTAAACCTACTGGAAGACAAAGTAGGTAAAAATCTGGAAGACGTAGGAGTAGGCAGAGAGTTCATGAACAAGAACGAAGCTGCAAGGGAAACACTTCAAAGAATCAATAATTGGGACCTCATCCTACTG